>JAUMGZ010129879.1:0-17195 GCA_032359645.1 Pododesmus macrochisma
CACGGCCCCAACCTCACACTGCCTCGGGACCAGTTTGATCCCCGTCAGGACGTCTCGATAGACCAGCAACATTGTGGTGGGAACACATTGACGGTGTTCCATGAGAGATTAAAGCCAGGGGGTTAGTAGTCAATTAAAAAAAACAAGACAGAGTACTGTTATCGTATACTGAAAAAGAGAAAGTTTAAGATGTTTTTTTGAAACTTTATCATTGAAAAACAGCACAAAAGCATCTGAGTGAGGAACACATGCTGATAACTCTCGTTCTTAATCCAACAAATCTGTCATCATTGGTATCCTGATTGTAAAAGAAGGCAACATGAAGGGGTGAGGGCAACCTCCACCTAGGTTACAAAAAAAAGATGATGTGAATTATGTATCATAACAATGTCACTTTTGATGTGTATACGATCATCATCTAGCAAACACTGAAAGGTTTAATGAAAAATGCTGTAATTGGAAGACTCCCTATTCATTACGTGTCTTATAGGTATGATTGTATGGAAATATGGAACAGTTTGACTGCAAAATAGCAAAAAGTTGCATGTAAAATAGATAAAAAACTGAGGGTAGGGTGTTGATATTTACAAAACACTGTCAGATATCAAAGATATTTTTATTACAGAGAAATTCTCCTTCATTTCCCGACGTCATCGCGGGTATCCGTTCAGTTTGTCTGTGTATGTAGAGGGGCGGATGGATTTCCGTATTAGTCGATGTTGTGAATATAAACACTTTGCCGGTGTTCGATTGGGTGGAAAACTAGGTCACTTTAGCCTGATTAAGGTGACAGGTGCGACACCATGTTACAGGTGAGTGTTTCATTAAACAGAAACTTCAAGTCTTTGTGACTCGATCTTGCACAAGGGTTCACTCTTAACAGAAGTTGACATTGGCCATCTAATTGGTTTTTTTGTTTGTTTTGTTTTCAGTTAAAAATGTTTTATCTAGTTGACATTGGCCACAACAGACAAAAATATATATCTGCATATAATTCTTATTAAAAACAAATAAAACAATCATACATAAGTTACTACAAATTTGGATCTCTGAAATTTATTTTAAAAAGAATTGTTGTTTCTACATTATAATTTTCTTGACTTTTATAATTAAGACATTTGTTAATCCCTTGTTTTAGATGTGCCCTCAACACACAAGCCTCACCAAGAAGTTTGAAGAGACCGCCAGTCCTCAAACCTCAGAAGGCCGAAGAGTTACGTGAGGAAATTATCCTTACCGAGAAACCAAAGCAACAACCTTATGTTGAAGAAAGTAAATATTACAGTTAATTTATTCACACTTTTGGACTTGTAGTTGAAATAAAATTCATCATAAACTTAACTCTATTATTGGTAACTACTCATAAGTGTGCAGATGTAGAATTATTTTAGATATTAATCATTATATAAAGTTAGATTTCAATTTCTTGGATCACTTGTGGTATTGAAGTGAATGATGGATAACCAAACTTTCTTAAAATATTTTGTTTTTGTTTTTATTAATTGAACTTTTTGGTTTCAAATCTTAAAAATTTTAAAAGAAAGAGTTGATTATATCGAGTAAACTCCTTTCTTCTTAGAATACTACTGAACTTTCTGTTTAACTTTTCAATTTTGGGCTAATATACAAAAGTTAAAAGTAGATTTATACTCTTCCTAAAATAGGAAAAAGATATTAACCCAATTCTATATATTATATCAACAAAATATAGTTGTGGAATAATTTGACAGAACTTTGATGCAAATTGTTTTTGTTATTGACTTTTATATTCATGTTGCTATTGTGACCTTAATTAATAGAAAATTAACAAAAAAGTTACACTTATTAGAATAATATCTTAAACAAATTAATGACTTGGAACTATAATGCTCTTCTGTATTGCTTACTCTTTACTTAAAACTATAGTTTGTGCCTTTGTTATTTACTGTGCTTTCGTCATATTAAGAGTTTATAGTACAATAAAATGAGGATTGAGTTTCCTCTGTTCCCTCTTCTGTAGAAAAAATAGGCTTTCAATTCAGTTTTATTAAAGGACATTTCTTGACAACATTTCAATTGGAACTTAAAATTTGTAACAGATAGGCTTTCAACCATGTTTAATAGATTGACATTTCTAGAAACCTTTTGACTATTTCCTGTTGGAACTTAAAATTTTAACAGCGGAAAAAACCATTGTTGTTCCCGTGGAGGGGGACGAAGCTAGAGTGCAGTCCGATGATATATTCAAGGATTTGCACGATGATGATGACGATGATGATAAGGGCAATGATAAAGGCGAAGATGGTTTGTTTTTGTTGTTTACCCTGCGATGCTGTGTTAAAGCTACATATATAGAATTGTAGCTAGTGTTTGATCTCACGTTTCTTGTTTTTCACGACAAAGAATGACGTGCACATATTTGTTGTGTCACCCCAGTGTTCGTGGTTCATGTAATCTCCCCCCCTTTTATAAAGATATTCTTTTTTCTTACATTTGTTTCCATGTTTAGATAGCCTCATGGGGATCTTTGATTATATTTTAAGATTGTTGAATTTTCTCAAGGTTGATAAATGATCAATGTCTTGCAGAAAAACATTTACGGTAATTTTTTTTGGTTAAATGTTAGAAACCTTAAAACCTTGAGTAAGTCTGAGTTTTACCTTTTATTACCAGTAAATTTTAAAGTTGATTATGCAGTGGTATGCCCTTTGAAAATGCTGTAGTGCTAGCAATGAGTTTATAATCATATTTATTAAGGCTAAATTCTTTGTGAAAAAGGCTCTTTAAGGATGCCCGCTACTTGGAATGAAAGTTTTACAGATTGATTGATTTTCATTAAATAAGTCATTTGACATAAAGGCTTTTCATTTATGCAAAAATAAGGATAGGTCAATAATCTCGTTTTTTGAGATATAAGCGTTTTAAATTTTGGTGGGAAAAGAACACCTCTAGATTTTTCATAAGTTATATATGGACAAAAATAGATTTTTTAGGGGCCAGTCTTACAAATTTTTAAATATTTTGGTAGATGGGTATTAGGTGTATATTTTAAGAATATTATCAGAAATATAGAGGTCAATGGGCAAACATTTATAATGTATTATTATGGAAAATGCCAGAGGAGTTACGAAAAGGCTAGATAAGTACAGAAATGTGAGTAGCATACATCCCTTTCCCTACAAAAATGTTCTTTAGATCAAATCTTTTGTAATCTCAGATTTTTAAATAATTAGACTGTGATTATAATGCCATGGTATTATTCATAATAAAATGTAGGACCCTTTTCTTTGTCCTGCGTAATTTTAAAAAGGTATTTTTAGCACAATAGTTTCTGGTATAACTCTACGTAACAACAGGGCTTTGTTTGTACTGCCTCTTAAATAATGGATTTGTTGACGTTTTTTTGTTCCTTACTTGAATCCTTTTACAATTTAATATTGTCTTTCAGGGCGTATTTAAAACAGAAGTTAGGGACATCTTGTTGAGTTCCCCTGTGGCTATGGTAACTCTGGTTTAGCTCCCTTATGACTATGGAAACTGTTGTTAAGCTCCCTTGTAACTATGGTGACTCTGGTTTAGCTCCCTCATAACTATGGTACCTCTGTAGCTCCCTGGTAACGGCGGTAACTCTGCTTAAGCTCCCTTGTAACTATTATAGCTCCCTGCAAATGTGGTATCTCTGGTAAAGGTCCCTTGTAACTATGGTAGCTCCCTGGTAACGGCGGTAACTCTGCTTTAGCTCCCTTGTAATTAGGGTAGCTCCCTGGTAAATGTGGTATCTCTGCTTAAGCTCCCTTGTAACTATAGTAGCTCCCTGGTAAATGTGTTATCTCTGGTTAAGCTCCCTTGTAACTATGGTAGCTCCCTGGTAAATGTGGTAACTCTGGTTAAGCTCCCTTGTAACTATGGTAGCTCCCTGGTAAATGTGTTATCTCTGGTTAAGCTCCCTAGTAACTATGGTAGCTCCCTGGTAAATGTGGTATCTCTGGTTAAGCTCCCTTGTAACTATGGTAGCTCCCTGGTAAATGTGGTATCTCTGGTTAAGCTCCATTGTGTTTAAGCATGTTTCTCTTTTTAACCTTGAATTCGTCTGTTGATCTTGTTATCACTTTGCAATCACCATTTATTTTGGATGAACTGAAAATTTTGAGCACTTACTTCTTCCACTGTACTTGTTTTATAAGCACTTGTATGGGGCCTTATAAGTTTTAGAATTTCAGCTAGATGGAGATTTGATTGGATATGTTGATGAGATTTTCGCAAAGATATAAATATAAGACATAAGTTTCATAGTTAGAAGCCTTAATTTGATTTGACAATAGGTACACTTAAGCAGTGATATTGTCTAGAAAAGATGCAACCAAAATTTGTCATATACAGAAGCATTATTTTGATGTGGACGTTCAGATACAAGCCTCACTTTGATGTGGACATTTGATACAAGCCTCACTTTGATGTGGACATTATAAGATACAAGCCTTACTCTGATGTGGACATTAGACACAAGCCTCACTTTGATGTGGAAATTAAAACACAAGCCTCACTTTGATGTGGAAATTCAGATACAATCCTCACTTTGATGTGGACATTGGATACAAGCCACACTTTGATGTGGACATTATAAGATACAAGTCTCACTTTGATGTGGACATACGATACATGCCTCATTTTGATGTTGAAATGAAGTCACAAGCCTCACTCTGATTTGGACATTAGATACCAGCCTCACTTTGACGTGGAAATTAAGACACAAGCCTCACTCTGATGTTGACATTAGATACCAGTCTCACTTTGATGTGGACATAAGATACAAGCCTCACTTTGATGTGGACATTAGATGCCCGCCTCAGTTTGATGTGGACATAATATACCAGCCTCACTTTGATGTGGACATAAGATACCAGCCTCACTTTGATGTGGACATTAGATGCCCTTTCATGTGGCCATAAGATACAAGTCTAAATTTGATTTGGACCTCAAATACAAATACATCCGGGCCTCAGTATGATGAGAAATTGGATACATTAAGCCTTGTTGTGATATCGACATCAGAAACAAACACTGCTTTTATTTTTACACGTATATACAAACCACACTGAAGTTTTGGTTTAAGTTATGAACAAGCCTCATTTTGATGCAGAAAATGGATACAAACTTCTGCTACTGGTAGATATGGATGCTAGATTCAGCCCTCAATTTGACTGCTTTTTTAGGCTCCACATTAAGTTAATGCTAGAACACATTTTAATGTGGTTATACCAATCAACAATATAAGCTACTTAATTAGATTAAATTAGGTGAAAATAATACAGTGATGCTATGCATATTGGATTGTTATGCGCTAGATTTAAACTAAAATGTTTTATCCATACAGTATATTGAAGCATGATTCTTTGCAAAGTTTTGATTCTAAATATCACTTGTTCTTGCATCTCATTGTATCTCTTGATAAAATGCATTTTCTTTAAAATTCAGTATTCAAGCTTCTTAATTGTGTATTTTCCACTTAAAACCTTTTTGTGGAAAGTTGAAGTTGTATATATATTTGTGAATTCACTTTACAACTACTGTTACTTTCTGCAATGAAAACTTTTTTGAGAACATATCAGGCTGTATATACTAACTGAATTACTTCAACAAGTTTGGTGTGTAAAATTTGATAACAGTTGTCAAAAAATAATCAAATAGATAAAACCAAACTGCTGAGATAAATATAAATCTTTTTGAAGTACTATAATTGTACTAAATTGTTGTTTATTTCATCAGCAGATAATGTCGAAAAAGAGGAAGATAATTATGATGATGATTTTGAAGACGATACTCCTGAGAAGAAAGATGAAGGTAAGAATTTTTTGTCATTTTAATCTAGCTGGGTTATCAGACGAACCTACAATCTGTCGTCCTTAACTAATGGTAACTGATGAATGGAATTAAATTCATATTTCTATACCATCTACGGATGCAGTTATATATAAACGTCTGCTGAAATTGAAATTATGTTTTAAAAGTTTTACCAGGCAGAAACATTACTTCATTTTTATGGAATAACTGAATGTGTATTATGAAATTGTTCCATAAAAATGCTGTAATGAAAATTTGTTCTGAAATGAAAATGAAAATGGCTGATCATATTGGTGTTTTATTTTTATGGTTATTAAAGGGAGATAATTCGGAGATGGATGTATGACATTAACTTGTATATGCAACAAATTTTAAAGTGAAACTAAAAAGAAATCAAAATTTACTTCTTTATCACAACGAATAGTAATGGAAATGAAATGTTGACAGTTATTGGATCTGTTGCACTAAAAATACATGGTCAATTAAGATCAAATGTTTTTGTTAGAAATGATTGAATATTGTACAAGTCCATATTTATTGTGAGAATTTCTTCATCTTGTTAAACCTTCATGATTGTTTTGTCAGTCAAAGTGTACCGTCTGGTTTTCAAAGTTGAAATTTTTTTTGAAAAAGTTGTGTTGTGTCTTTCTATGCAGTTGTGACTGCTAGACTTCAAATCTTTTGTACAATTACTCTTTATAAAGATGTGGTCTTGAAGTTAGGTCATGTCTTAATTTTTCATGTTGAGTGTGAGAAGCACATTTAGTATTATATCAATGACACTGAGAAGCATGAGGATAAAGAGAAATCGCTGGAAGTCTGTGAAATGCGAAACACAACATTTCTTTACTTGAAGATTTCTTTTGCAAGAAATCAATCGTTGACACAAGCTTTCTCCGAATGAACAATCTAGTGTTTAAAATGAACATATCTGAATTTCTCTTGATAAGTTACTGATGTAGAATTTTACAAATTTTTAGAATAATTGTGTGAAGTTGTTAGAAATGATGATTTTTATGATAAATGTCTTTCTTACAGACTCTGACAGCTTTATGTGAGATCCTATTCACCATCAAGCATATTCATTAATTACTTGTGTTATTATCATACTAGAGCATTGTGTCACCATTAAAAATCAGCTAGCTTCCTGTATTTTGAACCAATTAAATCAAAATTTAACTTATTTTCCAAAAAAAAAAAAAAAAAAATTATTTAGAATTCTCAAGATTTTTGTTTTGTTTTAAAGATTTAAGTATATTGGAGGGGAGAGATGCCTAAGATTTTTAGTGGTGACTTTAGAGCCAAATTTTTTACATAGATAATATTTTTTAGATTCGTAAATAATTTTGATAGGGAAAGGGTGAATTTAAATTTATCTTATAAATATTATTGAGTTATAAAGTGTAGCGGATGTTACAAATTTTTTAGATTCGTAAATAATTTTGATAGGGAAAGCTTGAATTTAAATTTATTTTATAAATATTATTGAGTTATAAAGTGTAGCAGATGTTACAAATTTTTTAGATTCGTAAATTATTTTGATAGGGAAAGCTTGAGTTTAAATTTATCTTATAAGTATTATTGAGTTATAAAGTGTAGCGGATGATATAGAATGTTTGTTACAATGATCAAATTATCTGAAACATATGATGAATTTAGATGAGTTAATTGAAACTTTATGATATATTATTTGACTTTAAGATCAACTGTTGAAATTTTTAACAGGAAAACAAAAAAGTGACGATGAAACCAATTCCAATGGACACAGGGGTGATTAATTATTTTTACAATAATTATCGTAATTAACGATAAATCACTCAAACATAACCACTTTCGCTAAATGTACCGTGTGGTGACATTTCATGTGTTGTAATAAATCAAATCTGTATCAATATGGTCAAGGAAAGAGGTCCTCTTAATGTTTGTTGGGAATTTGGTCCTCCAAAGTCTTGATGAGATCTGGTTCCTTGAAATGCTTGTTATGCTTTCAGATTGCAAGTTTTGGAAATCTGAATCATTCAAGTGTTTAAAAGAGTCAGAATTCTCATCACTTAAATGTTTGTTGGGAAAATGAAGTTTTGTAATTGCATGTAACTGCATGATTGACTGTTTTGTTATTGATTTTGTTCATTGTTTAGATATTCAAACTATTTCTAGATAATTTACATAATTAGTGATTTCAAACAATTTAAAGTACATGTATTGAAAATATGTCAAAACATGCTTTAAAATGATTTCAGCATATTCATGGAAAATGCTTTTAATTTCAATTAATTACAAGAAAGTAAGAATTCTTTGAAGTTACCAGGGATATCATTTGTAAAAGATAATTTAATAATATTATATATAAAAAAATAAAGATAAAAAAAGTTTCAGAAAGATATGTAATTTATTTACTGTTTATATTTTGCTATTTTATTTTTATGATTTTAAGACAAATTTGAACACTTTTTTTTCTTTTTTGATTATTGTTCATAGGATTTACTTATATTTTGTGAAAAATGTTATATTTTTTTTATTTCGTGCTTACAAACAGAGCTTTGAAAAGAGAATAATTAAAAGTGTAGATACATGTACGCTTAATTATATGTAACCTATTTCAATGCAGCTTGTTCCCTGCATGCTTTAAGATCAAATAATTAGAAACACTAATTGGTGTTAATTTTATTTTATCTTTATCGTTTTGCTTATAATGTTGCAAATTTCATTTGCAAAGTAGTACATATTTATTTAGAGTGTATGTTTTGAGAACCGTCCTCAAATTTAGATTTTAGATATATGTTGTCAAATTTTCCATATTTATAATATTTTAGCTATATATTTTTGCATCTTGCACTTGAATCACAGGCTTTGTAGAGTATTTGAAAACTTTTTTTTGTTAAACCCTAGGTTTTTATTTTTTACCTAATTTTCATTTTGAAATTCTTTGTTTGGCATATAAAAGACGGAGATCTTTGATGTTAAATTATGCTTTGAAAGTACATATGGATAGTTCAAAATTTAGTTATGAAATAAAAAGAAATTGCTTTTAATTGCTGCTTGGATGATGGGTTGTTTAACTAAATTAAGTCTCTTTCCATGACCATGTTGAAATCAGATTTAAAGCATGTTTTATGTATTAAATGTTTCACCTTGATTTGCCATCCAGAAACACACTTATCCAAAAGTTTTGTAGATTTAGTATTTTAAAGCATTTGTCAGAACTTTTCTATCATGAATAAAGATTTTTTCTGAGTATTTAGTGACTTTTTATTTTAGTTATTTTGGCTGTATAAACTTGAAAAAATGGAAACAAGAAGGCTTTCTTTTAATTTAACAAATCTTTGCATATAAGTTTATTTAAGTTAAAATTTTGATTGTTTTGAGGAAATTTGTAATTCTGATTGAATTATACTTTAAGTTTATGAAATATGCCTATGGTTTTCCTATGAAATAACATTTCACGAGTTTTTCCAAACCTATCATTTCATTACCCATCATTATACAATGTTCATAGCAAAAAATACCACATGACTAACATGTGACCAAATTGTGGCTATTTTTAGCATAATATTTCACAGGATGCACTTACCCTTGCAAGTTTATGTTGAGCACAACAGTGTTACTTTCACATGTCCATTTATCATGAGCATCAATCACATGACTGTCATGTGACTAACCTCACTGGCACATGACCATAAAAATGTCTTCTGGTGTCACAGTATGGTGAACATTTCTCAAAGGTTAGTCAATTTCCACTTTATTTATCTCTTCATATAAAATTTATTTCTGAAAAGTTATTATTTGTTCATATAAAATAAATTGTTGTAAACATTTGAAAATGAACTTACAAATAGAATTTTTAGATTTATAGAATAAAAAAGGATAAATGATTCTGTTTATCTAGATTTGTAAAATGGAGGTAAAAAATCAAAATGTACATTTTTATTTAACTCTTTGTGAAATATAAATTCTCAATATAACCAAAGCAATAGAGATATGATGTATTGAACTTTGACCTTACATCGACAAAATGTATCATTTGCAGAAAGTGACAAAACGCCAAACTATCCTAGAGCGGATGGACCACTGGACGAAATTTCTGATGATTCAAATGAAAAAGTAACAAAAGTCTACCCAAAAATATCAGTGAGAAAAAAAGAAACTAGCATTTTAAATACGAATGAATCGAAATTGCCGAAACAAAATCGTAAGGTTTGTTTCAATGAAAATGTTGAAGAAATAGATTTGGCTGAAGGTTCTAGTTCAGATACCGCCTCTATAAAAGACAGTAAGGTTAAACAAACAAAACCAAAAACTCTAGTAAAACAAAAACCTCCAGTTGGGAAACCTCGTAAATCTGAGTTTGAATTGGCACGTAAGCTGTCTGAGGGCACTAACGTTGAGGATCTGCTGAGTCAATTTTTGGAAGATGCGGGCGTTGACACTTGTGATGAGGTGTCTGATTTAGAAACTGATATAGAGTCGCCACGGAAACAAGAATCGCCAAGAACAGGTAGCAAAAACAAGAAGTCAGAAACAAATAAGGGGGTAGAGTCACCATCTATACCTAGTGTAAATGTTGAAAATGAAACTGAAAGTAAAAAGGATGTTGCTATGAACTCTGGTCTCTCGGATATTAAAGAGGAGTCTGAAAATGTGTATTCTGACAAATTTGAAGATGACAACGAGAAAATTGAATTGAATCTGAAAGAAAGAAATGTTATGCCTGAGAACAGCAGCCTTCAAAAAGATAACACTTTACTGGACTCTGAAAAAGATTCATCCAAAGCTAATTTTGATGATTCTGGTGTTTCCGTGAAGGAGGAGAGTTCCGATTTTAATAAGATTTCAACTGAAAAGAGCAGAAGGCTTTCAGATGAAATGTTTGTGTTGACTCCCAATGGACGTAAGTACATTGACTCAAAAAGTGCATGCGATAAAAAACTTGTAACTGAACTTCACAGTAAAGTAGATCTTGGCACCTCACTGCATGCAAGTCCTGAGCACAGCGTCTTGACTGACGATGATAAGTTGTTAGCCTCACGCATGATCTATGTTAAATCAACGGGTTATGCAGATCTTGAAAATGTGCCTGACGACGATGAAAGTGACATTTCCTTCTGTCAAAGAGGCCCCATCAGTGTAACGTTTGATGAAATAACAATAAGTGGTCCTTTGCCTGCACTTCTTGTGAAGGCTCGCCGTAAAAAGTGGAAACAAGATCGTGCAAAGCGAAGAGAGAGGCGAAAGAAGAATAAAAATAATGCAGAAGAAAGTGAATCAGAAAGTGGAAGTATTGATGGCACCATTTCAAATTCTAGTGGTCAGAACAACAACAGTTCATTTGAGGACGTCTCTGCTCTTGAAATGGGTCAAGGTAGTAGAAGAAATTCTGGTGCCTACAAGGGTGACCGATTTAAGCTTCCCCCAATCAAAAATGACGGATCTGCTCGAAAGTCTTCTCTGACTGATTCTCTTGGAAAGAGGCCACTGACACCTATTAAAAAATTATCACATTCGGAACCTATTGTAGCTGCTGATTTGGAGATTTTAAAAGACATAATGGCCGCAGCAGGAAATGAATTTGGTGATACAGAAGAATTGTTATCAGACTCCATCAACAGCTGTCAAGACAGCGTGAACACATTTAAATATGAAGCAACTGAAAGTATATCGAACCGATCACATTCAGAAAATGCAGCAAAACAGTCTGGGAACGAGAAGACTGAAATACATGTGGTACCATTGGTGGAAAAGTTAGACTTGAATTTGTCTATAACTGATGATATGAAAAATGCTGAAGGTCAAACAGATTACCAACCTCAAGGTCAAAGTAAGCAAGAGAGTGTACCAGTCAGTATCTACGATTCCGACTGGACAGACATAACTGATATTTCTTCTGGAGAGAAATTAGAAAACGATGAGCTGGCACTGGGTTCTTCGAGAGGGCAAAAGATGGATAGTGCTAGAGATGTGGACTTTGTATACCCAAGCTACAGAAAGCAATGGGCTGTTGATGAGTTGACAGACGACACAAAGCAGAGTCTCTTAGTAGAAAAAGTAAGTCTGCAAGAGGCTGGGGTTGCCATTGCAACTGAAATAGTTGATGAGGACCGTCTAGATCTTCCAGACAAAACTCATTGTCAAGAGCAACAAGGAATTACCATGGTAACAGAGTTTAGAAATGAAAAAGAGGAAACTTCGACAACTGAAATAGTAGCAATATTACAGCACGAGTCAAAGGAAGAGTTGGAAAAATCTTTAAGTGGCCACAATGAAATTAAAGACAAAGAAGAAAATGTAATTGAGGAAAAAGGAAAGGAGGCAAAGACATCTATCCCTGATGCTTTTAAATATGAGAGTTATATTGAAATTTGGAAGGACTTTGCTTTGAAGAAAAAACCAGCAGACATGATTGATAAGACTAAAAAGGAAAAAGACAAAAAACGTGATGACACACTATCATCTATCCCTCCGGCTTTTCAGTACAAAGCGTATTTTGAAGTTTGGAAAAACAATGCCATAGGGAAGAAATTAGAAAATGGTGAAAACTCAAGCAAACCAATAACTGAGGATACCTTGAATTCAGCAAATAAAACAAAAGAACCAGTGCAGGAAATCTTATCACACGAATTTCCAGAAATCAATTTTGAGCTACAGAAGGGAAGAACTGATCGGTTCCGGGAACGTCTTCCTTCAGATTCCTCCGATTCAGAGTTATCAAATAATGTTGTCACTTTTCCTGTTAATGCTGAGTACATCTCCGAAGTAGAAAGATCTAACAGTCCTGATGCAGATGTAAGTCGAGATATTGTTATTCACACAATAACAGAACCTGATGAAAAAAGTCCACTTATTGTCAGCAGTAGCCATGGAAACGACCTCGACCTTGGTTGTCATGACTCTGAAGGAAAGATGTTAACTACAGTTGCTGAAAATGATGGGTTTAACGAACAAAAAGAACCAGAAGATGCTTTTATAGAGAAAGGAGAATTAGAACAAGATTATGTTGTTAAAACTGAGGAGCATCACACTGTTTTATCTGCAGACAATCAGAATGTGACCTTTACATCAGAAACCAACAATGATGTTGACGGTGAACTAGAAAACATGTTGGAGTCTGATGTTGTAGATGGATCTCTGCAACAAAGCAAGCATTTAGGTCAGGAAAAAGAGAAAGAATATTTAGAATCAGAAACACTTAAATCTGAAGATTTTGATTTATCAAGAAATTCAGAAAAGGAACATGGTTCAAAAAATAAGGTCCCCACTGACTGGGAGGACGATATTGATGCTCTGATTGATGAGATCATGGCAGACGATGATTCAGAGGAAGAAACGCCGAGAAGTATGATGATGTCAGACAACAACACACCTAGAGGTGTGCCTGATGGGGTGTCAGACATGCCAAATGTCTTAAAAGGAGTTGCTGAGGCTGATAAAATTGATCAAAATGGTGGTAAAATGGATGTTGATGACAAAGATGTTGAATTAGAACATGTCTCATTGATAGAGCCAAATGTAGAAATGGCTGAAACTGATACCGAACAGGAAACTAAGGACAGAACAACACCTGAAGGCATGGAAGTAGATCAAAGAGTAGTTGATGTTGTCAAGGAAACTGCCATAAATGGTTTGATGGATTTTGACGATATCAGTTACAATTCGTGGGATGAGTCTGACGAGGATGCTGAAATGAAGCCCAGTCTGATGAACGTCAGTGACAGTAAAGTTATCATGGGTGCAACAGATGTTTACTGTGCTGTTGATGAATCCTCACTTGTTATCCATGACAACAATATGGCAATGGAGGTCGACACTATAGATGGTGATTTGGGTGGCAGAAAGACGTCTGCTTCTGATCTTCTACAAGTTATTGATAAAAGTGATGACGAGAGCGTACAGTCTTCCGTGTCGGACAGAAACGTACTCATCCCAAAACAACGAACTCTTGTTAATTCTATGGAGAAAACATTGGTTGGCTCTGACAAAACACTTGTTGAATCGGAAAGATCGCTTAGACCTGCTGAGCATACTCTTCTTAGCTCTGAAAGAACTCTTCTATGTGGAGATTGGAAAACTAAAAATGAGGATAAAGAGATAACTCATGTACAAGGAAACACTCGAACAATTGACAATGATCTACAGATTATTACGTCTAAGTATTTGACCTCTGGGGAACCTGATGGGAATCAAATTGATAACACTGTTGAGAAAACAGAAGAATTACTTGAAGACAACAAACCTGTGAAGGTAGAGTCTTCAACACTTGACCAGTTTGAATTTGAAAATAGCGTGAATGATATGCTTCAGACAAGCACTCCAAGGACAAAGACAACGGCGTCACCATGTGATACAGCACTTGTTACCACAGTAGGATCATCAGTTGTTGAAGCTATCAATGGTTATGGCGGAATTGTTACACCACGTTCAGAAATCCCTGTTTTACAGGATAATGCCTCCAATGAACATTTGATTTTGCAATCTGATAATGAAAGTAAAGTTGTTGTCAATGATAGAGTTATCTCCCAACCCCAGTTAGGACAGCATGTAGTGTCTGTGACAGACATGGATACGAAAGATTCAGAGACACACACACTTAATGAAAAATTTGATAGTGAAAACTTTAAAACAATTTTACCTGCTGCTAGTGATAGTGTAGCAAGAGTTCACCATGGCCAACAGCCCTTATTACAACATGTTAAACAGCCCACTGTACAACATGTAGAACAACCCACAGTACAACATGTAGAACAACCCACCATACAACATGTAGAACAACCCTTAGTTCAACACAAGGTACAGTCAATAGTGCAGCCCACAAAACAACACTTTATAATACCTGTAAAACGACCAACTTTACAACAAACAGTACTAAAAGAACATATAAAACAGGCTGTAGAATCTACAGTTCAGCTTGCAGAACAACACACAGTTCAACCTGTAGAGCAACCCATGGTTCAACCTGTAGAGCAACCCACCTTACAACATGTAGAACAACCTACAGTACAATTTGTAGAACAACCTACAGTACAGCTTGTAGAACAATTAACAGTTCAACCTGTAGAACAACCCACAGTACACACTGTAGAACAATCAACAGTTCAACCTGTAGAACAATCCACCTTAAAACATGTAGAACAATTAACAGTTCAACCTGTAGAACAACCCACAGTACAACCTGTAGAACAACCAACAGTACAACCTGTAGAACAACCTGTAGAACAACCTACAATACAATCTATAGAACAACCAACAGTACAACCTGTAGAACAACCCACAGTACAACCTGTAGAACAACCTACAGTACAGCTTGTAGAACAACCCACAGTTCAACCTGTTGAACAACCAATAATACAACCAGTAGAACAACCAACAGTACAACCTGTAGAGCAACTCATAGTACAACCTGTAGAACAACGTACAGTGCTACCTGTAGAACAAACTGTAGAACAAACTGTAGAACAACCCACAGTTCAACCTGCAGAACAACCCACAGTTCAACATGTAGATCAACCCACAGTTCAACCTGTAGTACAAAAAACAGTTCAACCTTTAGAACAAACAATAGTTCAACCTGTAGAACAACCTACATTACAGTTTGTAGAACAACCCACAGTTCAACATGTAGAACAGCCTACAGTTCAACCTGTAGAACAACCTACAGTACAGCTTGTAGAACAACCCACAGTTCAACCTGTAGAACAATCCATAGTACAACATGTAGAACAACCCATAGCACAACATGAAAAACAACCAGTTGAACAACCCACAGTACATACAGCTGATCAACACAATGTTCAACCTGTAGAACAACCTACAGTACAACCAATGGAACAACCAACAGTTCATCTAGTTGAACAACCGAAAGTAAAATCTGCAGTACAACCCACAGTTCAACTTGTAGAACAACCAACAGTACAACCTGTAGAACAACCCACAGAACACACTGTAGAACAACCCACAGTACACACTGTAGAACAATCAACAGTTCAACCTGTAGTACAACCCACAGCACACACTGTAGAACAACCCACACTACACACAGTAGAACAATCAATAGTTCAACCTGTAGAACAACCAACCTTACAACATGTAGAACAACCTACAGTACAATTTGTAGAAAAACCCACAGTACAGCTTGTAGAACAACCCACAGTTCAACCTGTAGAACAACCTACAGTTCAACTTGTAGAACAACCTGTAATACAAACAGCTCATCAACCTATGGTGCTACCTGTAGAACAACCCATAGTTCAACCTGTAAAACAACCTACAATACAACCTGTAGAACAACCCATAGTTCAACCAGTTGGGGAACTTACAGTACAGCTTGTAGAACAACTCATAGTTCAACCAGTTGAACAACCCACCGTACAAACAGCTGATCAACCCACAGTTCAACCTGTAGAACAACCTACAGTACAGCTTGTAGAACAACTCATAGTTCAACCAGTTGAACAACCTACAGTACAAACAGCTGATCAACACACAGTGCTACCTGTAGAACAACCTTCAATACCACAAGTAGAACAACCCATAGTTCAACCAGTTGAGCAACTTACAGTTCAAACACTAGAACAACCCATAGTTAAACCTGTAGAGCAACCTACAGTACAGCTTGTAGAGCAACCCACAGTTCAACCTGTAGAACAACCTACAGTACAAACACCTGATCAACCATCAGTTCAATCTGTAGAACAACCTACAGTACAGCTTGTAAAACAACTCATAGTTCAACCAGTTGAACAACCTACAATACAAACAGCTGATCAACCCACAGTTCAACCTGTAGAACAACCTTCAAAACAACCAGTAGAACAACCCGTAGTTCAACATGTAGAACAACCAGTTGAACAACCCACAGTACAAACAGCTAAACAACCCACAGTGCAGCCTGTAGAACAACCCACAGTACAACCAATGGAACAACCAACAGTAAAATCTGCAGAACAACTCATAAATAAACCAGTAGAACAACCCATAGTAAAATCTGCATTTCAACCCACAGATCAACTTGTAGAACCACCCATAGTAGAACCAGTTGAACAAACCGCAGGTCAACCTGTAGAACAACCCACAATACAACCTGTAGAACAACCTACAATACACACTGTAGAACAACCCACAGTACAACCTGTAGAACAACCTACAGTACAACCTGTAGAACAACCTACAGTACACACTGTAGAACAACTCACAGTACAACCTGTAGTACAACCTACAATACAACCAGTAGAACAACCCATAGTACAACCTGTAGAACAACCCATAGTTCAACCTGTAGAACAACCTACAGTACAACCTGTAGAACAACCTACAGTACAAACTGTAGAACAACCTACAGTACAACCAGTAGAACAACCAACAATACAACCTGTAGAACAACCTAC
>JAUMGZ010129990.1:0-16373 GCA_032359645.1 Pododesmus macrochisma
GTAAAGAAATGTTATAGATCGGTCAGCGACGTAACTACTCAGTAAAGAAATGTTATAGATCGGTCAGCGACGTAACTACTCAGTAAAGAAATGTTATAGATCGGTCAGCGACGTAACTGCTCAGTAAAGAAATGTTATAGATCGGTCAGCGACGTTACTACTCGGTAAAGAAATGTTATAGATCGGTCAGCGACGTTACTTCTCAGTAAAGAAATGTTATAGATCGGTCAGCGACGGTAAAGAAATGTTTTAGATCGGTTCCTTAATGTAGAATGTGAAACCAATATATTCAGTATTTTTAACACAGACACAATATATCGTAAGACCAAATAATTTTTCAAAATTCAAATTCAGTAGAGCTCGACAATCTGACAGGTTCGAATTAACAGATGATTTTCCTACTATTTTCCATTCAGATTAATATTCCGATAGGTCAAAGACATATACCACGTTAGACCGAATAATAAATGTTTGCTTGCCTTTTCGTACAAAAGAGCATAAGGTTGCAAAAAGCCAAATGATTTTTTAAAAAAATACCAGAGAACTATTAATAACAAGAGTGTCTTTCGATGGTGCATTCCAACGCACAATAGCGATGTAATGATCCGAAAGTCAACAGAATATTCAGAAAGGACATTATTTGGATTATTTAGCATGACAAGCAGGGCAATGAAAGAGAATGTAAATACATTTGTAAGTAACTCACGAGGACAAAATACTGCATAACATGATAACCTTGTATAGATGTATACGACAGGCCGTGTCCAACGTGTTCCTAGGCAGTATGTGACGACCAAGCATGATGTAATTAAGACAGCCATAGAGTCTTATAACTATGTTAAGAAAGGACAAATTTTATTACCGTTTCTTGTTAAAATGTCTTGCTGATGAGAACAAAAATAGATTTTACAAAAGACCAAACCATTTGATGTATAATTAGTGTGCGTCGTTCAGTCCTCTTCCTGAATGGTGTTTGTTGTTTGAGCGAGTCCAGTCACTCCGATACATGCAATAAACTATATGGGATTCTAATGATAACAGTTTATGTCTGCAACCTTTCTCAGCGCATTAAGAACACACTACCCGTACAATCGCAAATGGACAAAGAATGATTACCACCTAATAAGATATTGACCCGAGAACACTCGGGAGTGAGACAGACATGTGAACTATTTTAGACTTTGTTTTTTACGTGCGACTTTAATTGCTCAAGGGCACAGCCCGTTACATTGTTTTCATGTGATCTTTTTCACCATGAAGCGTCGCGGAGGTATCTATAACACTGTTGGGCGCAATACGTTACAATCGACATATGACGTGTTTTGTCTGGGTCTGTTAATGGCGCTGTTCACTAACAATGACGGCTGTGATCTTATTTGAACCTGGAAACCTAAAACTGACAAAGCTAGAACAAGTTACACTCAGTTAGGAATATAGAACTCTCGACTAGAGCATTCAACATACAGAAACTATCAATGGTTAAAGTCAGTAATCGCCACGACTAACACACTGACTCCCAATCCGTTTGCATTTTAAACATTCATCGCCACGGAAGCTAAGTTCGGAGAGCATTTGTTTCGTGCGCGGAAGCTCAAAGATTTGACCTTAAGACGTAAAAATTAAGAAATCTTTTCAATCCTTACTAAAAATCAACATTTGTGGTAGGATAAGGAATCGTTGGCTCGGTTTAAGGAAAATTGCTGTGCAACCGCAACACAATGAACAAATATTTTAATCATTGAATAAATATTTTTAACATTGAACAAATATTTTAAACATTGAAAAAATAATTTTATATTGAACATATATTTGAAATTTTATGAAGATATATTTTAGTTTTGAATAAAAATCACACTTTTATGAATATATATTGCATTTTAAATATTTTTGTTTTATGAACAAATATTTATTTTATATGAACAAATATTTATTTATAAGAACAAATAATTTATTGTATGAATTTTGCAACGTTTCACACGCCATAGAAAAACTCACACAGAATATATAAAACGTTCTTCGGGGTGTGACTGGTGGTATGACTATAACCAAGGGCGCAGCCAGCTTTTCCACCCAAGATTGCGCCTGGGGAAAAGTTATGTCACATTTTTATAGGCAATTAATTTCAATTGTTGTTTTCTGTGTTTACCGTAGAATTGTGGATATATAAAATGAAACATCGTTTTAGCAGTATCCTGTGTGATTCGAAATTCCTGTAAATTATTCCGGTAACAAATCGGTTAGGTCTCAGAAGACTGGTTTCTAGGTACAACTAAAAACGGGTATTTTGTAGGCGGAAAAGCATTATGGTACGGCATATTTATTTTTTTGTATTTGAAGTCTTCCAGAGGCAATTTTTCACAAACTAAAAGAACAGAAATATCTATTCTGAAGTTCACTACACATGACCTTTGCTAGATTGTGGTCAGATTTATATGTTTTACATTTAAATAGGAGATCTGTATTTTAATCAGATTGGGATGGTTCCGTACGTAAAAGACGATAAATTTAAGGAACACATATTTTCATTATCAATAAATGCAATCAATATTCATTGAAAGATCATCTTTTGTGTTTATGAGATAGTGTCACAGTGTATCTAGAAGAATGTGAGTGCATTTATATAAAGCGAACATAAGCCAGAACTACCTATGGGATGCATATGTAAATAGGCAAGCTATTGTAAAGAAAATATTGACCACAGCAGAGAGAATGGTCAATATCAGTGCTTCGGCATGTCTGTTGTATCAAAGTATCCTTGGTCTGGTCAGAATGACCGTTGCAATTTTGAAATTATTGTGAACTATTGAAATAGGCGATTGCACAGCAATTTTCATAACAAAACTGTCGAAAAATGACTGTCACCCGTCTCTAATGCAAATGGTCTTATTGTAAATGAAACTGGAGACTGGGTCAAAATGATAAGATACCAGCCGGAATATCTTTTTATCCTCTTCGGTAAAACAATTAGTAGTTGTATCAAGCAAAGCAACACTGGTCAAAGCTATCAACTGTCTCGAGTTATTTTATGTATTTTAATGGCATAATACATTATAAATTGCAACCACAATCAGCTATATGTGTTATAGTAATGCACGTGCGTATCACGTGTACACATACAATCTTAATTAGCAACACATGTGGGAGAAGTCATACAACGATTGGTTTAGATTACCATAAATAGAAACAAACCGTTTTCTCGTGTCGTCTGAAGGATAAAATAAGATCATTATGATCAATACAATAAGAAGATTTTGATGAGCACGTGTCTTTAATGAAAAAATGCAGGCATTATGCTTGATGACGTCACGTTTTTTCGTCATAAGTATAAGTCATACAAAGGTTATGGATCGAGTTTCTCGCGACAAAAGTATCATATTAAAAATAAAGACGTATACGTGTGTGTCATAGTGACACATGAAGGTCAATAGGAAGTGAATGGCTTTGAAGATACTATCGCGCTATTTATTTTTAATATATATAGTAAACTGTAGGAAATATGATAATGTGTTACTCTGAAACAAAGTATACATGTATTTTGTCAATAAGTTACGGACACACGAGAACCTACTCTGCCACTATACACGCCATGTCTTCATACAAAAGAAAACAGATGGAGTCCCAACTTTTTGCCGTCAAGCTTCTTAAAGTTGCTTTATTTGAGTAGTTCAAAGGTCATTCGTGTGCAGTACGACACGTTCTAAATTGAGGCAGCACTAAATACTGCCAATGCGTCATCTGAACCCAAATCCTATTGTTAGCGTTATGCATTATGGGATAGAGGCAGCAATAAGGGTATTCCCGTCATAAGGTATCATGTTGGGGTCTAAATTGTGGCTACACAAAAGATTACCAATTCTGTATTTGAATCCATATCATGTGTAACTCTGACAGCTGCATGTTTGGTACGAAATATAGGATTCACTAAAGACTGACAATGTTAGTGTTGCATGCTGGGATTAGTTTGCCACGTCGCCGGGCATAAACGATTACTGAAAATAGTGGCAATAAAAGAGCATTATGATAACAACTATGATTGAAAAAATATGTCATTTATAAAATGCATACAATTTCAAAGGTTATCGTTACGACTTATGGTGTTAATGTCTTCATGGCCTTGTAGGAAACAGACTTAAAATATCCTTCATTTCTACTAACAAAACGTCTCAACAAGCGACCATCTGTTACAAGAACAATCGCTCGTCCATCACAGTTATCATTACAAGCGCAGTGTTGTAATGTTTTTTGTATGGATATAGGCTAGTTTTGTCATTTAGCCGAATATACGCGAGGAAACAGCTGCAGACTTTTATAATAGTCTCGATGCTTCAAAATGTCGATTTTTAGTGACATTTATATATTATACACCTAACTGTAGTTAAACGCCGTAACTTTCTTATTGATAAACATTTTTTGAGATTTTATATTCATCTCGGTGAGTTAGTTTGCTATTGCTTATAACGAATGCAAGGCGGACACATTGTAGAGTTCAGATGTGTTTTATTGTCATTTTACAAAGCAGGGTATACATGAATGAATTTTGAATCTTAATATTGTTTTTAGAGGGCGCTATTTATTTGTAAAATTAAACAAATTAAAACTCGTCTGACGTTTTATCTCACTGACTTCCATACACAATAAAGCCCATTTTGTATCGCCTGTATTTAAATGCGTAATTTTCGGAAGAAATCAAAACTAATTTCAGTAAAACTAATTAAAAACATGCAAATTACATAAGCTTATTCAACTTCATAAAAAACCTTGAAAAATAATTGAAAACATAATTTATTTCGGCCCATGAATGCACCATGAACACATAAACATGTTACGACGTCACCAGTCAACACGATGGACGGCCAATACATAGCACTGGAAATTGAAGACGGCATATCCCATGTGGAAACCCCTTGTTCGCCGGCAGGACGGTGAGTTTGAATGTCTAAAAAACTATACAAGAAGTTCTGGACTATGGTGTTGCATCGAGGTGTTTGGCGGGGTGATCGCTACTTGTTCCGGAAAGAGGCTGCCATTTCTAGAGATAGACGAAGAAGAGCCTTAATTTGGACAACCAATTCAATACACAAATACTTGATGCCAAATTGCGTTGTAGGGCAAGTACGTAAATGGTACCCAATTCCAGTGGGAAAACCCTATCTGGGTCATTTATGGGAATAGGACGCACAAAAGAACTGGAAAAACGGCTCTTTTAAGGGCCACTTAAAACTGCGGAAAGTCGAAAAAAGTATTTAAGAAATAATGCAAATTCAATAATACATTACATAATACAGTTAATAACGAATATAAACGACTCGACTTTTATCTACTCACACATAATATATTTACTAGTAGTAAGTAAAATATTTTATTTAAGTGTCACACATTTAGTTACAGGTATATACATGTACACATTTACATTTATCACATCAAACTAAATGCCCAGCCTCATGGATTTACGAGACACTATAAAATAAACTGTTTTCTAAAATAATAAAAAGGTATTTTACCATAAGTTTCTTATTGCAGAAATACATGTAAAATATCTATTTATAAAAACACGCAAGTTACTTTTAAAAATATAGGCATTCTTTAAACCATACCAGGATCGATAGCACACATCGCGCACACGCACGCACGCACGCAAGCACGCACGCACGCATACACGCACGCACACAATGTTGCACAGTTGGTATTTGGGCAAGAAAGCACCTTCAAGTGAGTGGGTCTCTACCTACCAACAAGAGCGCTTCCCTGACCCAAACACCAAGCGCAAAACATGTGCGCGCGCCTAAATTACATTAATATACACACATACCATTCTTTTGTACTCAGATCTGACTTGATCAAAACACTACGTAAAAGATTCTCTCTTTTTTACCATAAAAATTTACTCAAAGCTATTTGTAGTTCAGAAGAACTCATAATAAAAATAAACTTATCTTTATCTGGTTTGCTATAAAACATTGGATATATATTCATGGCTTTTTGAAATAAACAAAATACCATTGGTCACTATACATATCACATTTCATCAACAAATGAAACTCATCCTCTGTACAATCATTATATCACAATATTTACATAGTCAACCTGGCAACGGTGTTGCTGGTTTTGTAAATCTCCCAGCTTCAATAGCTAAAGATAAGGAACCACCTCTAAAATTTAATAGTACCTGTCTATGGATCCTTGATTTTACTAATTTTACATGATCGCCAATTGAAAAACGATTTTTAAACAACCTATATGTTCGGAGTTTGTTTCCATTTATGTTTCCTTCGTCGTTAAAAAAGTTATGTGTGCCATTTGCCGTCGTCGATTTCATATAGCTTTTCTCTTATGAGATATATATTTGCTTTATTGCTTCTATGTTCATTTGGAATACCATTTACATTAAGGTTCTCTGCTGTTTTAATAGCACGATCTGTCTATGACTGTCTTATATTTTTGAACCAATGATAAACTTTCGCTATTAGTTTATTCTCATCTACACTTTCCAAGCGTATATATAGTCGCAACAGGAGGTATCTAGTACATGTACATGCCTTATTTTGTAGGGTATTCAGCTCTTTAGAATCATTGAGTCCCCATATTCCTGCGCCATAGAGCATGACAGGTTATTCTAAAGATTCATAAAGTTTTGTGTACACATTGTAGTCATGCCACCACTGATATTATATTTTGTATATAAAACAGCTAAAGCCCTACTTGCAGACTTGCAAAGTTCTTTACTGTAAATTTGTAATCCAGAAACTCATTTAACCACAATCCTAGGTATGTATATTTGTTATCTGTATCAATAGTTTGGTTACCACAATAGAAATTATACATGTTTCTAACTTTAGAGTTTGTTCTAAAATGTATAACTTTAGTCTTATCTTTACTAACTGTCAGTCTCCACTTCTGACACCAATTAGATACAGCGTCAAACATCATCTGTATCGAGCGATCAGCGCGACATCGTCTGTATATAATAACATTGAAATCACGGTTTCGTCAATAGTAACACCAACTTGTAGATCGTTGATATCCTGCACAAGATCATTTAAAAAGATTGTAAAAAATGTCGATAACACTTGTTTCACTCCTTTATTTACAGAGAATTAACATCTTACTTTATCCTTTACTTTAACCGCACATTTCATAGAGTCATTTATTGATTTAATACCGTCCAAGAATGGTCCATGTATTCCAAGTCGAAACATCTTGTACCATTATAAATACCTGTTTACATTATTAAAGGCTTTTTTAGCGTCAACGAAACACACGAATGTATCTATCCGTTTCAATTTACGATTTTTTTTAATAATATTTGTTAGCACATTGAGATGATCTATGGCAGCTTCTGTTTGATCTAAATCCATGCTGATCATCGGCTAAAAGATTAGTACTTTCAAGCCATTCAGAGAGCCTGTGGTTTAATATATCTGCGTATATTTTGCTCGGAACAGATGTTAGCGAAATACCTCTAAACGACAGAGGATTTTTTATATCCGTGTTTGGTTTCAATATCGGATTTATTAAGCTATTATTCCAGTCACCTGGTACAACACCTTCTTTAAAACAATGTTTAGTTATACGGAACAGTAAATCTATAGAATACTTACCAGAATTTTGATAACTTACACCTTTCAGTTCCCATGCCCTTATTAGACATCAATTAACACCTGATAAATATCAGTTGGCTGACCTGTGTTGTACCTGATTCCTCTTTGAAGTACATTATACTCATTGCATTATATGGACGTGTAAACGACCAGTAGTAAAAATAAATTGATGAGTGCGTATCTGCCAAAGGATATCTATATTTGTATCTGCTTTGCTGTTATTTATATATACATATATATATATATACCAAAATCTCAAAGTGATTGAGCATTTATAAATCTGTAAGGAAAGTATATCTTAACTTAGAGATTTTGCTATGTATTTATTCAAAAGAATTTGTATATACATATATAACCTTTAAAAAAATAATGATTTCGCACATTTACATAAAGCGGAGAGAAAGTTTTAAATACATTTTTGATTAGACATACTCATTACATGTACAAATGTACATATGTTTTCATTGTTACCAAAAGGAATGCTTAAGATACCACTTTAGCATAAACTACTAAATTATCCTGTTGTATATAAAATACTAAATTGTTCTGATGTAAAATCTGCGGCCTGGAAAAGGTTGAGCGCATCAGTACATGCACATGGTTTGAGCATTGCGTGAAATAATGTCTACAATTGGTATATAAACGGGTGTTTAATGAACTTACCGTCAATTCCTTCACCTGTTAGGGAAAGAAATTAAAGAGTTAACTTTAACACCATATATATGCATTCAAAGTTGAGATCATGTAGCAACGAACAATAGCACTGTCGGGGGCTATCAAATGGATACAAGGACGATGAGGAGATAATAATATATGGTAGAGAAAATAACAATTCAAAAGTGATGTAGAAATGATATTTACACAAAGCGCTTTACGGCCTACGGATTCAGAATTTCTTCAACTAAAACATTATCGCAAAAAAAACTTGACATAAAAGGCGAAACACATGTGTTCATACCCTTCCTAGTTACATGTACTTCGGGGACAACGACACTACAAATATCATAACGGAGTTGTAATTTTAAATTTACTTATATTTATGTCATAATCACCTGTCACTGTTGTGTTAAAATGTGGTCTTGTGTAACCCGTATATAACAGAAAACTCTTGTACAACTAATGTACAAGTTTTACTGATTTTATATGTTTTTGTAATAAGTCTGGTTTCTTAATTTCATAGTTGGTGTATGTATTGTACAATTGCTATTATATGATGTAATGACTTTGCCCCTAGTGGGACCTTGATTGGAATAAACTAGGAACATAGCACATAGCATGGTGGCAGTTGCAATATTGAGGTCCTTATTATGACGACAGGTGTCGCTATACAGCACATTCGACTAAATGAAGTCTCCCGAAACTTCAGGCGTAATCTCGAAGACGCTTTATATTCAGAGAGGACCTAAAGTGAGTCCAGAAATAAGCAAAGGGGAAAGCAGAAGAGACCAGAGGTGTATATGTTGGTTTGTACTATATATTTACATGTTACATGTAGTAAAAATTATATTTGATGCTAAGGCAAGATGTATTTTTTTTAATATTTTATAAGCATATCTAAAGAATAAACGAAGATTAGACCATGCTGCTGAAGCTTTCTGGCATAATGTTAGTTTATTTGTTTGTTTCATTGGAGTTTAACGTCCCTTTAACACATGTCTAGGTCATATCGAGACGGTGTCTGCTTGTGACAGTGCGCACTTGTGGCGACTTTTTAATCACTGAAATATCACACTGCAGATACATTGACATGATACTTCACTCGGCCACATTATTCTGACACCGAGCCATCCAGGCAGTCCTCTTCCTACCCAGTAGTGCTGAGCACTTAGCAGGGAGCGAGAGGATTACCTAATTTTAAAGTCTTAAGTTCGACGCGGCCGGGAATCGAACCCATGTCTACCGGAGTACGAGGCGAATGCTCTACCTCTGTGCCACCGCGCCGGTATATTATAGTTCTGTTGACAGCAGGGTCCAATTCTCTACAGACTATACGAAAAAAACAGGACTTGATCACTCTCTACGTGATACATTTCACTTCATTAAACCGGTATCAATAAACATATATACAAGAAAGATCAGAACAACAGTCATAAATCATAACCGCACGAGTTTCATTTCTGTTTTCAATCAATCTTATTTTTATTCTGTAATTCATATTCCGTGTAATAACTTCAAAACTGCAATCAATGATATATAATAATTCAACATTGTAAACACTATTTAAGATTCGAATGATTTAACAAAAACATCCTTTACTCTGCTAGATGACCGTTCAGTCATTATAGTCATATGTGTGCATTACTTTTTTTTTATTATTTAAATCTTACTTTCCTTGTACTCTATTTCATCCTCATAATATAACATTTGACAGAGCATATTATGTATCACATCATTATTATTTGAATTATATTTTAAAATGCTTAATACCATTGAGCATGCGTATTTATGTGTTATTTTGTTTTTATCTACAATCTTTTTCTATAATTTACTTTGTACTCCATTCCAACTAGATTTTATAGTATTTTATAACAATTTAGTGCTTTGAATTGAGAATAAAAAAAAGTTGTTGATACAATGTATTCTTTTAATCTATTTTATAGTGGTGTTTATTTTAACTGAACTTAATAATGCATAATGTCATAAAAACTGATTCTTTTTAAGTTCTATTTTAATGCTATTTCTATTTATTCTTGGATTCATTTCATACATGTATCTAAAATATTATCAAACTTGAATTTCACGAAAACGTTGATGGTTTTATCATTTTTATATTTACCTGTCAAGGGTAATGATACCTTTGCCCCTGTAACAATGGAATATAGTGCATGTTCCTGTAATCCCCCCTCTGTCACAAGACTTGGTGCACTGACAATTTCTTTTTCTTCACAAGTTACACAAAAACAAATGTATTGATTATTTCAATATTCCGAATTAAAATATTCCATTAAAGCTAAATATGAGTTAATGTAAACCACACACACACACACACACAAACACACACACACACACACACACACACACACACACACTTAAGCGCAAAATCGAATGTTCTGTATCACTGTATTTGTGCAGAAGAAAAATTACATTTTTATAACAGTAAAGTTTTTTCAAAACTAAATATATGTATATAAATTTAGGGTCCCCAGCGGCTTTCCATAATATATATATAGCACGCTTCCGAGACATGATTAATCTTTGTTTATCCTTTAAATGTGTTTATAAACATCTTGCAAAAACATCAATTATCATTTTTACTACTTATAACATGTGAATATATAATACAAACCAACATACATGTATACACCTCTGGTCTTTTCTGCTTTCTTTTGGAGTCGCTTTAGGTTCTCCCTAAATAAAAGCGATAACGTCTCGGGAGACTTTATTAAAACGAATGTGCGCCGCAACACGTTTCATCATAATTAGGACCTAAATATTGTAACTTCCATTATGATATGTACCATGTCCCATTCGTGTAGTTGTTATTGACAACAGTGCATTAATTGATGCTTTAAAAAAAAAAAACCTATACCGCTGTCCATCCTAAATTCGTCCGTATATGTACTAATGAGGGAAGAGACGGGTCCTTATGAATTTTTCAATATTCGCTAGCTTGAAACCTGATATCTAACTTATTAAAAATATTAATTTTATGACAGATTATCTAAATTATAGTGCTATCAAAAATATTTTGTTATATTGTACACATGTAGTAATTGCTTTCATCTCAATAACAAGAAGCGGAGTGCATATGTCACTTTCATGACTAAATGTGATTAACAAGTGATATATTTAAAAGTAAACTAAGGCCATACCAAAACAAATTTTACTTCTTTGGGTTTTTGGTGGGACAAAAATGAGGAGAGCCAGCGACCTTTTTTATTTTTATTAAAAAAATATTATTTCATGACAAAAACTGAGGCGGGGGCAAAACCAATGAGGCGACCTATGATACTTTTCTTTCACAAAAATTTAATTTTCTTTCAATAAACAATCTGATATGCCTAAAAATTAGACCAGTGATGATAATTGTTTCACAGCACAATTTATTGCAATGAATGAACTGTTTAACCTAGGGAAAAAACCCTTTTCTATATAGGTAGCAAACAGACTTTTATGTGACTACACCAATATATCATTTCGCACAGACAAGAAAGTTGTTGCATGTGACTAGGCTTCATATCACAGTTAACTAGCAAAAACTTCAGATAACAAATAAAACCTGCAAATGACTTTCCTAAGATATGACTAAATAAGGTTCTTAAGGTACATTTATAAAAAAAAAATGAAACTCAACCAAGTGCATTTACTTTCATCAGATTTAGAAGTTTTTGGCTTTAGACAAAATTATTTAAGAAACATTTGACACGTGTACCGAGAATGCATTTCCTTTCTTGGATTGTTAATCACAAACAGAAAAAGAAGTGGACATGACGCCAGTTACTTGTGTATTTGAAGTCGGTTCTGGAGTCTTTCTGTCTACAATGATCTCCACAAAATTACAACCATATTTCTGAGTACATGTAACTTCAAAAACATGAAGTCAATGTCAAACTTATATAACGCGATCGGAGGGGGACCAAGACCAAGATCAATATTTTTAAAAGCGTCAATTGATACGCATTTCATATTATATTTGACACATTTTTTTAAACAATCCAATTGTTCGTGCATAACACTTTTGGCAGTACGCCAAAACACCACGCTATAACTAGTGTTTTCGAGGAGACCACACAAATCGGCATGCTTCGTGCTTGAACAGTTGATTACAGAAGCGTTTGGTAGAAGTTTGTGGTTATCAAGTTTGCGCTTTATTTACCAAACGTAAAATGTCGATTCGGATACAGTAATACTAAATAACTAGCCGAAATGTACCAGAATTAGAAATAACGCGGAAAAGTGGTTTTTAAAAAAGTTTATTTGAAAAGCCTTGAAGCGGCGGGATCTATAGAACGATAAGTTAATTTGGTATGGCCTAAGTGACAAATAAAAAGTGAGAACCGACAAATGAGTTGAAACGCGGGATATTGCAAAATCTGTATCTACCGTTCATGCATTCCAAAGCCGTATGCACAGTACAGTTGCTGTATCTAGTAACTTTCTTTTTCAAGCCTCATATGATCTGTCCATCCGTATGGTCCTGGTCTATCACCGACATATTTTGCCATATGTGACCTGGTACACCCTGGCGGATCGTTACTATGGGGACAACGCACGGGGACAGGGTGAATAACGCATGGAGGCATCTAGAAATGCATGTTTTAATTTCTAAGTGAGTTTATATTTTCATTTTCTACTCTTAACGGTTATATTGTGTATATGTTAATTATTGCACGGAAGAAAAAAGGTATTTTTTGGACATGTAAGTGTTGGATATATTTTCAAAATGTTGTATCTAGTTCAAATATTCATGTTAAATACTTTTTTATCGTTCAAATTTGCCTTGGCATAAGTTTTTGACTTCCAAGTGTGTTTCCATTTTTAGTTAATAAATGTATATTTGGTTAATTTTTCTGTATGCGTTCAACGTTTTCCTTATGTTTGCCAATGTCCATGGACTTACGGCTTTAGAATATCGTCTTGGTTTTTCGAATTTACTACTTTGATGACTGTCGGACATCTTTGTTAATCAACATTCAAGTATCTAAAAGTGTAATGTGCAATTGAAAGTCACGATTCTAACATATTGTTGTTTTATTTACGTTTTATTGATTTAAATAATTTCTAAAATGAGATAATACAGCTTGGGGAAATTTTAATTTTAAAGTAACGCCAAGGGAAACAATTTAAAAAGAGTTTTAACGTGCCTACAGATGGTTTGAAAGAAGTCAAAGTTGTGATTAAATGCCCTAACATATATCGTCGCTCAGCCACACACACACACACACACACACACACACGGACATTAGTCAGCCCATACTCCTCGAAAAGAAAGGTCTTCCCTAGGCCTGTGCTTGACACCTTATCATGGTGGAAGGTTTGAGTGTTTTTTTGTCCTGTAAAGCTATGCTGGCGGACACTTGTGTTTCTAGTAGGGTCACTCAAGTAAACTCAGGAGACCTAAAAAGAGGTTACTCTAGCAATATCGTCAGGAAATAGACAAAGTAAAACTTATAGACAGGGCCAGTCTCCTCCAATACCATAAACACAGTCAGAACAACAGAACACCTTATAATCATCTTAAAACACTGGTAAACTATTTAATCCTCAAACTGTCTACAAAGAGTTTTCCGTTCACCTTCTATTGTCGCCTACCGTAGGCTTACATATCTCAGAGAATATTTGATGAGGTAAAACTCCCAACAGACAATAAAACCAATTGAAAGGCTTATTTTTCATTGCAACTGTTTCACGAATTCCGATTTCTGAATTCTGAATTTTTAACAGTCCAACAAATTTAGCTCTCTAGAACGCGTGAGGCCTTTTAGACACATATTGGTTTTGTAAATCACATAATACATAAAAAGACTTTCATAGGCTACTTGCATTTATGTTATTCAGTACAAATAGCATTCTTTACAAATGACTATTACATTTACATCTACAATGCATAACGAAACCATTCTTTGGGAACGAAAATACATTGTATTATTTCTGTTCTTTACAACGACATTTACAGCTTCCAGCACCAGCAGTGATATTTGGGAACAACCGTACATTTTAAGTAACATAACTGTTATTATAAAGCATTTTAAACAGGAGCTGACTTCTGGTGGGAAAGGAATAAAATATTGATATGTTTCTGGTATATGACCTCTAACTCTCGTATATTCCCCAATTATTTAAAAAAAAAATATTATAAATTGTTTAAAATAATATACAATGTGGAACCACCGATCAACACGAAAGGGAATAAGATTGAACATTTAAACATATTTCATTTAGGAATTGAATGTTGTCACGATTGTTGTAATTGATTCGTCTTATCCTGTTTGTTATATGCAATTGTATTAGACTACTCAAACTGCTGATTCTCATTGCACACCTTTTAACAATAATTCCAGGACTCGATAACGGGCTCCAGTTGAACGCTCCATTTATTAAACATTTGCCAGTCATATTATCGATTAGGGATTTTTCGTCAAAGATCGGAACTCTGAATTTAGAACTCAGAATTCGGAATTCGGAATTCGGACCTCAGATTTCGGAATTCAGAATTCGCAATTCAGAATTCGGAAATTAGAATAATGTATGTTACGTTATGAAGGAATAATTCATTTAGTTAAATGTAGAAAGATCTTTAAAGATTTCTGCTACGAATATTTTGATCCATCTGACCTCAATCCAAAGAATTTCATTTCTGTGAACTCTGAGGCCATTTGACTTCGGGGCGGATAGACTGGCTTTTCACCAGAATATCTTCACTTATATAATGCAAGTTCACCAACCAGTGGCAAAAAACAGATACCAATAAGTTGATGAAAAAAACATCTCCTACATGTTGTGATTGCAAAATAAGACGTGCTTTGTTCAACTGTTGAAACGTTATGGCAGATGTGGGTTTGTCATTCAATTTGATTTTGACTTATATTACATGTATAGGTAACATTATGTTAATGGCATATGTCGGGGATGTGTTCCCTAAATCGAATTGTGTGGCGTCGAAATATATTTTGCAATGGCCTAGTGTTGAAATCAGACACAACCTCTTCCCTTGAGAAATTCACATACCAGGTTTAATGACCATGCCTAACATGTAAGGTACCAAGAGTATGACAATAGGGTGCGGGGATGGGATATTTGTGGGAGATAAACAATTTTCCACAATATAAAATGACGAAGCAAACTTTAAAACAAAAATTCCCATTCAGCCTACCCCCTTCTCTATCAACAACCGAGGTTTAAACCGATTTTAGACCGTTCAAATATCAAAATTCGGAATTCAGAATTCAGAATTCGGAACTCAGAATTCAGAAATTAGAATTCAAAAATCGGAACTCAGAGTTCAGAATTCAGAATTCATGAAATTGTTGCAATGCAATAATGAGCCGGACACCATAGTTTTTGCTTCGTGCAAATATAAGCGCTGCAAACTGTTTCCAAACAGCCATATAACCGGGAAATTCGAAAGGCATATCACAGAAAACATATTTCTTATTCTACAGTATCTCACATGTTAATCAAGCAATAAGATATATTTGATCACTTGCTCTTTATGTAAGATGCAGTATAAAGGGTAAAACTAAAACCCCTTGAATATGAGAATAAATAATCATCGCTCATCAATAAATAATAAGCGACATGACCTCCCCGTAGCTCGGCATTTCAACCTACCAGGTCACACATGGTAAAATATGTTGGCGATAGCCGTAGACCATAACAATGGATTGACGGATTATATGAGGTCTGAAAAAGATAGATACTTGGTACAGCAACTGCACTGTATATACCCCTCGGAATGAATGAACGCTAGATAAAGATATGCAATATAATTCGTGTCATCTCATTTGTCAGTACTCACTTTTTATTTGTCACAGAGTTTACTTTGAAAACTATTACTTTTTAATCACACATATTCATTTTTGCACCATATTAATTTAATGGCCGTCATGTAACACCTACATATGATAACTACAATAGATGGCGCAGCTGCAATGTCGGCATCATTTGCTGCGTACATTGAATCTCATTTTATTTATGCATTAGCAGTCGACACACGACACAATGTGAGCCGGTCCAAACGACGCTTTTATTAATCTGTGTTATTATCGTCCCTCCCCCCCCCAAAAAAAACCAAATTCGTCCATCCATCACTCTGTCTATCAGTCTCTTTGTCCA
>JAUMGZ010130101.1:0-17176 GCA_032359645.1 Pododesmus macrochisma
TCCTTTGGTCTTTTGTCGCTATATCGGTGAAATATTCTGGACGTGACGTTAAACCCTAATATAAAAATAATAATAATTATTCTCAGGGCTTCAATTCTGTCCTAAAATCCTAAAATAAATCCTAATTTATTTTTATTATTTTGCTAAAATCCTAAAAAAATAAAAGATAAGGAATAGGACAAAGAGGGAATGTCTTAAATGAATCCTAATATTTTCTTTAAAATCCTATATTTCCTCATAAGATATCTTGAATTAGGTTCTTGAATGGTAGCTGGACTTCATTATTTATTCAAAGTAACTGATACACTGGTACAATGATTCTTGTTTTTAATTGCTTTTATTTTGTAATGAAAAATAGCAAAGGAGTATTAAAGTATACCGGTAATGATATACCAAAGAATAAAGGAAAATCTGTATAAATATGAGGAAACTTGTAAAAAAAAAGTAAGGATTTCAACTGCAATTTGTCCAAAAATGATCCTTAATTTCTTAGAAAATACTAAAATAGTCCTAAAAAAGTTTTTAAAAGGTCCTATATTTAGTCCTTATTTTTCCTCAGAAGTGGCTTGAAGCCCTTTGGCTGCCCTTCTCAAATATAAATCAATGATGTATCAATAACAAATGCTGCACTGGGGCTGTTTTTTTCGAGGGATATGCTGCCCTTGGCGGCTATCTTGTTTTAGAGCTCTTCAGATCAATGGTCAAAAAGAAGAAAAATGCAAGTCAATCAGAAAAGGAAACACCAGAAAGCAATGTCACTGATAAAAGAGCAAAAGCTAACAAACAAGTAACATATGCATGCTGGAATATAGTACATGTACATAGCTATATTCAGATGTCCCGCAAATTGATGTTTATGTCTGATTGGTGTCTTGTTTACAATGGTTTAGTTTTACACAAAATATGTATAATAAACCAGAATTTGGGGAATCATATACTGGTAGTCCTTTGCTGCATATTTCAACATATATTTTGCATGATGAAGATGACCAGTACATTCAGTACAGTTAATGCTTAAGTGAATTGATCATCGCCAAGTCAAGTATACATTGTGATAGTATCCTAGTATGAGCACCTCAGTCCATGCTGCACATGCATGCTGGATATCTTTGCAGTTTTTAATGGATTCAAACAAAACTTGGTAAGCAGCAAGGGCACCATACCAAAGTATACTAGTTTCATTGGTTAATTCAAGTCATGGCTTCATAAGTTTGAATAACTTATTAGAAAAGTCACTTGCTAAAAAAGGAGTAATTTTGGATCTGTTCTTGTATACATGTATATTTTTTGCCCCATTGGTTGGATTCATGTTAAACGTGGTATATGTTGTCTCTAATACAAAAGGTAGAGTAATATTAATTTATGGTTTTGTATGTTGGATATATTACAATCTAATTAAAATTAGACCTGTATATTCCACTCTACTTTTAATTAGATTGGATATATTTAGCCATGCAAACTTGATATGTTGGTTCACCAACAGGAATTTTATGTTGCATTGCATGTACACTGAATTAAAGTAGAAAAGAAATTGTTGCTTTTGTTGTTTCTGCATACCTTTTGTTCTGTTTATATTATAACTTGACTAAAAGTCTATGGTGGACTTTTCTCATGGAAATACTGTAAATATTTTGTTGTCCATTGTCGTTGCTGTTTACTTTCATATTTTCAACTTCTCACCCTAAACCACTTGACCTATTTCGTCGAAACTTGGTAGGAAGCATTTGTAGGGGAAGGGAATTCAAATTTATTCAAATGCTTACTTGCTAACTTTTTGAAATATTCATGGGAGAGAAAATGTGAAGCAAAATCTTAAAATGCCTTTAAAACCTATATACAACGCCTTTATATGACAAAATAGTAGTGTAAACTGCCTCATCTAAGCAGTTCTGTGCAATACAATAAGTTGAAGCAAGTTGATAAGCCAGATTAAGGAATTATACTGATGTCAAAAGTGAAAATTGTGTGTGAAAAATAGGGAGCGTTGGCAACTATGCAAATGTTGGGACTGAGCCTCCATGGGAACCACTAGGCGAACATTAAAAAAAGTTTTAAAAATATTCTGCTCATGCATAAACTAAAAGGTGTAGGGCATAATGTTTGCATATGCATTAACCTTGATGCATGGATAGCCAAGTTTGTTCAAGGTGTGACCCTGGGTTCAATGTTACATTTTTAGGGTCAGAGTTCAATGCTTAGTTTTTGGACATTGTTAACTTTTCATATTTTTTCAACCCGAATATGACCCAGTTGTTATCTTTCACTCTCTACGATCGCTTCATTTCAAAGGACTGTACAGTGTCACTAGAGGGGGCTGAATTATTCGAGTTAATATTTTTTACTTCTCCAAAAACCACTAAAGCAATTTCAACCAAACTTGGTATGAAGCATTTCTAGGGGATTTGAATTTACATTTGTTCCAATGATGGGGGTGCCACTAGGGGGCTAAAATTTTCAAAATAGCATACAGTATGCTTTTTGGGGTCAAAGTTCAATACTATAGCAAATATATTTAAACTCCCATGCACATTTTTAATTTCTATTAAACTTATTGGAATACTTTCAATTAAACTTAGTTGGAAACATCGGGGCTAGGGGAAAGGGATTCAGCCTAAATCAAATGATTTGATGAAATTAAGGTGCTTTATCTTGGGGTACTACTATGAGCTAAAAGGGGGAAAGTATGACAATATTTCTAAAATCTTCTCCTTATAGACTAGAAGTCATAGAGCTATATGCATGCATAAGTATAAGTAGCCTTTGGGCATGGAGAACCAAAGAAGTCCTGTCATTTGATCAACAATAGCTAGGTTACACGTTTCAGAAGAAAGTTCTCTTAACAGGTATGTAAACTTTTTATTTTAAAGACTTCAATCTCCTATAAAACCATGAACCCATTTCAATCAAACTTGTTAGGGGGTATTCTTTAGGGAAGATAAGCTTTTAAAAAATTTCATCAAATAATATTGTAACGTTATAGATCTCTATGTTTGTTTATTGTTTGTGAAGTCCTGTGCCCTTAATTGGTATAATAACATATTTTTATTTATTGTCATGCCTTATTTTATCACAATCATCAATTCGTATGAAAGTTCGACGTTTGTGTTTCTGGTCGACTTATGGCTATTTTGACTTATGTATATGTATGTTAGGCTTTTACCTTTACTGAAGTAATTACGGTAATGCTTGTCCTCGGTACTTTTCGGGTGTTGTGTACATTTGTCTGAGAAAAATCGAAAGTATCCGAATGTAGTTTTGACTTCCGGGAGATGATGAGGAATAATGGCTGATGCCGCGAAGTACCAAAAATTAGCGGCTGAATACGCTAAGGTTTGGATGTTTTTTGTCATAAACAGGATTCTCATTCAAACATTAAGTTCGAATTTATGCCTTACATGTTTTTATTCAGTGAAAGGCCCGGCACGTTTGACGATTACCAGAGACAGATGTTCTTAAAATGAAACGCCCCCTGACCTTTTGCTTTCACTTTCGCCGGTTTCGGTGACTGACACTGACATAATGCTGTCAGTCATTTATTTTGTCGCTGTGGCTAAATAATATTACAGTAAATTATGTATAGGTCCTTTAAATTCCTGTCCTTATGTCTCGTTAAAACCACCAATATGATTCTAAAAGTTGCATCTGTAGCTCCTGTCACTTCTCTATAAAAGCCATTTCCACATTGGATATTGGTGGATTAATCTGAAACAGCTTTATATTATACCTTACATCCATGACTTTGTAGAAACCAGCATGATATTGAATCCTAGTCTATATGTCAACCTGGTGTACTTGGTGATAATAGACACCACAAGTCTTAGTGGATTTGTGAATTTCTGAGTTGATTAATAAATTTTAAATAAGAGAAGGACCTACAAAGACAATCCAACAAACACTTACAATCTACACACACGAAACCGACAACATACTCGCAACTAACATTACATACTACAGATTTACTCCAGCATGACCGTGCTACTATGAATGAAAAGATAAACACAATAGGAAACGGATTAATATAATGATACGAAACGATAGTAATGATAAACATCTTACCAGATGGCGGCTACATTTACATTATAACACTTGCGTGTATATAACATGAAATCAGGAGATGTGTCCTTGCCCACAGCCAGAGTTGGAATGTCAAAGTCTGTGGAAAAGGCGACAACAATAACTTAATTTGGAGGAAAGTGAGGGTATGATAAAGCATGCAGTTAATACCTATTGGTCAGTGGAGTCAAGTTGTCTGTTGTCTTGTCCATCCAGAATATGTATAACCTATAATACAGTGTACATAACAGATACAGAATAAGGACAATACATATTAACTTGCCACATATGGCCCACATACATAAACATGACAGCACAAGACATGGATTACATGTAATTTATTTGAAATGGTACCGTTACGATACATTATAAAGATTTGGTATTATTAGAATATCGTACCTGTTTCTATTCAAGATAGAACTATCTCAGACAAGGGGTGGTATGTATGTTAAATATATCAAGACGAGGCGATAGCCGAGCCATGAGATAATATACCGGTACGTATACATACCTTCCCGAGACTAAGATAATTCTGTCTTGAACAGGAAAAGGTACGAGGTTCTTTTTCTCGTCCTCTAATAGCGATTTAACCATGAAAATAACTATAAAAATGCATCAATTTCCCCTTTGGCATCCCTGCAAAAGTGCTTCTGACGTAGCAACAGTGACGTAAATTCATTGTTACATAGCGCATGACATCAATCTCATTACCATATGATTACGTTATTTCATTGTTTATATTACGTGAAATCGATCTCAGTACTAGTACCTGAGACAGATTTATATTGTACCCCTATTTTCGTGAGATTTCCTTGTCTAGTAGAAGAGAAAAATTATAAGAAATCACTGACTCTTACACTAGTACTTCATATGTTTTAATTTGGGGGAGCGAAGCAGAGTCAGAACTCCTCCCTATATGGAAAGTATTGTAAACTGTGACACAGAACTCTAATGCTTATTCCCTTGGCACATTTTTATTTAGTTTTGGCCTGTCAAATTATCACTTATTCAGTTTTATAATAGGTGGACATTTATGTAACCAACAGACATCAGGCTGACATTCTAACAACAATAAACATATTGTCATGATATATTCTACTAGAGGCACCGGACGTGACACCGCACAGTTCTTGACTTCTCAAACTTGACGGAATTGTCTAAATGACAACTTAAAGATTTCTAAATTCAGTTCTTATCATCTGTGATTTTCAGAACATTAATTCTGTAGCGCATAGTGAAGTTTTTCATTTGTTGAGAATATTTTCATTTTCACAACTTTTACTTTACATACAACATTTGCCAAGATTTTAGTAAAATTGCATGTATTTTTCCTACTTTATCTTCAATTTAAAAAATATCTGCTGGTAACCTAGATATATAGGTGTGCGAATTCAGGTTCTTTTAAACATTGTTTTATGTAATGAACGGATCGGCAAATAACTGCTCACCATTATGACATCATCCTTGAAATGTCAAAATCATGCAGATTTTAACCAATCATTAAGCAGAGGTCAAATATGTGCAATAAAACAAAGGCATGTGTTGCTTCATTTTGACCGTAGGTATGTATTTCCATTAAAGTGTGCAAATGCAGGTATAGTGACTCTACAGCAGCTACATGTATTTTTAACCATGTGCGCTTTTTCGGTGAAACTGATGAAAACCAACTTCCTGTATGTTTGTAATCAAACGTTATTAGGATGTAATTGCAAACATACATGGCATATACTTGTTATGGAAATACAAGGCACATTGGAACTCGCTAGAATGAGAATGTGTCAAATGATTCAATTATATATTAAAGAGAGCCATTTTATACATGTGTTTTAATTTGTATTCAATTTTTTTAGCTCAAGTCTCAGATTCCAGTTTTGAAGAAAGCATATTTGGATGAACAATGTACTAGTGGATCTTTAAAGGTACATTATATCATTCACAGTTTGCTTTTAAACACATGGTTTTCAGTTCTGTACTACTTTAATTACTTTTGAACACATGACTTTCAGGTCTATACTACTTTAATTGCTTATAATTAAGGATACACTAAACCCTACTTGATAGGGGCAACAAGAATGTTAAGGAAATCAACTTAGATATGTAAGTTGTGATATGATTTCTGAAAAAAAATGATTTAATTATGAAAAAAAACTGAAATTAAACATGCCACTTTCATAACTTTCAGCAACAAGTCCCATTTCCTGACTGACCCAAATATGCAAAATTTCTCCTTGACATGTAAAGTACAAAAGCGTATCTTTTGGTTTTGCCTTCTGAAGGAAATCACACAATCTTTAACCAGAAAGTTATTGTTAGTAATCAGGCTTTATCTGAGCTTAATGTATAAGTTAAATGTCTTCAGTGTACCATAAAGGATATAAGAAGATGGGACATGTTATGTCTGAAATAAAGCATTATTAGTCCATCTTGGACTTTTCTCATACCAAAACCATCACCTGTCCGTCGTCTATCTTTAACTTTTGCTTTAAACAACATTACCTCTGAAACTACTGGGCAGATTTCAACCAAATTTGGCAGGAAGCATCCTTAGGGGAAGGGGATTCATGTTTGTACAAATGAAGTCCCTGACCCCCCAGGGGACAGGTGGGCAGGGCCTTAAAGGGTAAATTTTACAGTTTGCCTTTAAACCTCATCTCCTCTGAGGCTATTGGGCAGATTTCAACCAAATTTGGCAGGAAGCATCCTATGGGGCAGGGGATTCAAGATTGTACAAATGAAGTCCCTGACCCCCCAGGGACAGATGGGCGGGGCTATAAGGGGTAAATTTGACAGTTTGCCTTTAAACGCCATCTCCTCTGAAACTATTTGGCAGATATCAACCAGATGAACGTTGTGGCCTTTTGTTATTATTATTATATCTAACAGTAAGAGACTAGGATAAACTCAATTACTAATAACAAGTTGTGGTGCCATTTTCTCCTATGCTTTTCAGTAAAAATATTGCCATTTCAGTATTTGGATTCACTCATGGTGGACTACCTCTGCATATAAATAAAGATAAATAATTATCTCAACCAGTTATAAACAAGTAACAAGAAATTTTTGTCATTTTGATTGCCGTATTTGAAAATATAAACTTAAGAATTTATGCATTTTCTTGACAGTATAACTATTATTCTCTTCAGGAACAACTGAAAGCCAAAGACCAATCAATCAGGAAGTTTGAACAAGAACTTGATAGTTTAACATTCAGAAATCAGCAGCTTTCTAAACGAGTACTTTTTCTACAAGAAGAACTTGAAACTATTGAAACAAGTAAGAAGAAAAAGGTAAGCTGAACTAAAAAGAATATGTTTTTATTAGCATTTTACAATTAGCTCAAAACTGTAGAAAATTCTAGATGTATAATAGAAATAGATAAATTGTGTAAAACTAAATACATATTAGTTATCCAAAATAGATAATTGAACTGTATAACCCGTTAAAAGCCAAAATGCATTTTAACTGTTAATACTTTATAACATATAATTTATACAATTTGATTTTTATTATGCATTTTGAATATATTTATAGAACAAGCAATCAAACTCCAGTCCAGCACATGCTCCTGTGTCCCCTGGAGTATACAGTGAGGAACTCTTCAGTAAAATACAAGAAAATGAACAACTACACAAACAGGTTAGGATTTGTTTTTTTTAATTGATAGTTTATTATAATTGCACATCAAATGCATTTGTATATGCATTAATAAAAATAAAGAGCATAAGTGTTGAATGTCATGCACTGAATGTTTATCATTTAATGCCATTTAGATCTAAGAGAATTATTTGAAATGGAACTGTGATTTCAATGCTACAATTAAAGGGAGATAACTGGTTCAGTGTTGCTTAGTTTGTGTTTATTCTTAGACACTAATGAATTGATATTGCCACCATATTACATGAAACATTCTTATACATACTACCATGCACAGGTGGATGACAGCAGTCGTAAGTATAAGGAAGAGCTGCAGGAATTAGAGGGAAAACTATCTCTTTATGAAAAAGAATGTAGTCAGCATGAAGGAGTGCTGTCTTCAACAGTGCAGAAAAGTAAAGAGCAAATAGACAAACTTCAGCATGACAAAGCCATGTTAGAGGTATGATATACACCATTGTAATTGTGTAACAATCCTTTGCTAAAGGCATACAGTCAAACTTGTCTCAACGACTTAGTGTATTCAGTGACCTCCTGTCTTATACGACCTAAATTATTCCCCCCAATGATATTTACTATATAACTGACCTGTATTCAACTACTCCCTGTCTAATGCGACTAATGACCATGATTTGACTGTTCAAATTCCTTAAAAACCTTCTTTTCGACAATTTTTTAACTGTTCCACTCCGCGCCACTTTAAAACAAAACTAGGATAAAGCAAACCAGAAGTAAGTCGTCAAAACTAAAAATAATAACTCTCGCGCGAGTGTGAACTCTGCGAGTACACGTATTGCATTACTCGGAAGCCATCATGGCCTTTGTTACGATCAATAGAGAACATGGTTTCAACTTGGAAACAAAGAGTTTTAACTTTAAATGAAAATTTACATACAGTTAATTTAATTGATAAGGAAAGGCGGAAAAAAGTAGACTTTGAGAACGGTGAGTGACAACAACCGACAAATCGCCTGCAGGTGTTAATTATTTAAAAAGCTAGCTAATTATAAGGCATTTAGAGTGGATAATTTTTTAAGACATAAATGATGACTGTGATGATGTTTATGTAACAGTAACTGCAGAAGAACAAGTGACGCCAACATTAGATTGGTTGACAGGTGTACTGTTTATTGCTTGATCGCACGTTGTACTTGTACTGATTACTTGCTTATTGTTTGTACGATGTGACTTTACACAATACCATTAATGTTTGCAAAATACACGTAGATGTTTTCACAGTGTATAAGCCAAGCTTGTGGACATTTGTTATGATTAACTTGCACATGAAATTATAAACATGAACATTTTTAATATTTTTGTAAATGTTAAGTTTTATTGTTTTAGTATGTAAACATTTTACAAATATTCTATAGTCTTGAGTACAAGTAAGGTATATCCTGTAGTCTTGTGTACTCTAAAAGTTTATCCCATGGTCTTACAAATTAGTTTAGGTATCTTACACATATGTTTGAAATAGTATAAGAGTATAATTTGATAATAATTGAAACAACCATACATACTAAGGGGCTGCGGTGGCCTAGTGGTTAAAGTCGCTGACTTGTAATCATAAGATCCTTTCACCTCCTATTTCGATCCCCGTCTGGGGCGTGCTTGTGTGAGAAAGTTGCCAGTGACTTGCCGTAGGTCGGTGGTTTACTCCGGGTACTCCAGTTTCCTCCACCAGTAAAACTGGCACGTCTGTAAATGACCTTAGCTGTTGATCGGACAATAAGCCCTTAATAAAAACAAACCATAACATAACAGATTTCTGCATGTTCAAGATTCTCAAATATAATCTTAGAAAATAAAAAAAAATAAAAAGGATATCATTGATAAAATCTTGTTTTCATTCATTCATTACATTTTCACCTTTCTTAATTCTTTTGAATTACAGGTCAAGCTCCAAAAGCTAGAAAATGAAGTAAAGTCCTATAGGTGTCGGGCAGAAGTGGCGTAAGTCAAACTTTTATCTTTATCCTATAGGTGTAGGGCAGAAGTAGCGTAAGTCAAACTGTTATCTTTATCCTATAGGTGTCGGGCAGAAGTAGCGTAAGTCAAACCATTATCTTTATCCTATAGGTGTCGGGCAGAAGTGGCGTAAGTCAAACCTTTATCTTTATCAAAATGATCAATTTTAATCAGAAGCTAATAATATCTTGCATTGAATTAATCCATAGTCAATAATTCAGCAGAACTGATCATTGATGTATCCTATTCAAGTGACATGATGCACAGATAAACAGATTCTAAAATGACTTTTTGAATTAATGAAATTAATCAATCTATATGCAAACTTTGTACTTGTTGTTAATTTATATTTTGTGACATACTTTTCAGAGAAGAAAAATTGGAATGTGTTCATGAACGCCTACAGTCTGATTTGAATCATGCACGAAAAATAATTGAAGACAAACTGCCTTTTATAGATACAAGTAAGATATGTGCAATGTTATCTTTATATTTCATGGTAATTATTCAAGGATGTTCAGTTAAGCTCAATAGCACTCTGATTATAAGAATTTCTGCAAAAAGTTGAATATTGTAAAACTGAGTCAATAAGATTTTGAAAATAGATATTCAATTGTATAATGTACAAGTATAATATGCATCAACTGATAACATGCTGATAGTCTATGTTTATTTGAGGACTATTCACATGAAGCAAGAGATAATATGATATGTTTTATAAGTTAGAATATATGTTTAGGCCAAAACAAATTAATACTGTGTTTCTGCTAACAGCTTTAAAAAAAATTAGGGTAGGTAGGCAAATCTTTTTATTTTACTTTAAGTTTTTACATAGGTTATATAGAGACAGAGGTTCTGACTTTAACAGTGCTTGTCTGAAAATCTGAAAATGGCATAAAAACTTTTAAGGTAGGCACTAAAAATTAGGGTAGGTAGGGTTAGCGGAAACACAAGTATTTTTTCTTTTGGCCTTATTTTAAACTATTTGTGATCTTTTGTTTTATAGAAAATAGAGAGCTGAATGGGTTGAATCTTCCCACACATGATAGGAAGCACCAATTACGAGCCAAGGAGCTGGTCAGTCAGTCGGTGCATCATCTGTCAGAATTAATTCAAGCATTATCCAACTTTTATACATATTCTGAACAGCGTTCAAAGATCTACCCATCAGATGGTGTTAATGATCCTATAAGTCCTATCAATGTACAGGTATGCTAAATAAATATTGGCCAATTCATGTTGCTCCTCATTTACACTACACATTTGTTTGTTTTGTGCCTCTTCTATCTGTTTTAAGTGTACACCAATCAACTTGCAACTGTTTCATTGTGTTTAGGTACAAACTGATACCACATATTGTTGAACAAAGCAAAACCCACACAGAATACATATTATTGTTGTTCCAGGTAATTAGATGGGCTCTTTGTTTACATGTTAACTTCACTTTAACAAAACAGAAAGCTTCTGTTTGATTGGTCAACTAAAATCGTGTGTAAAGGTCCTTTCATGTGACTTTCAATAGGTGGTTGTCAGCTATCTATGGATTATACACTAAAAAAGAGACCTGTATCTTAATCAGAATGGTATCTGTGTACAAAATTTGTTTTTCTGTGGCAGGCAAAAGATTATACTATGACAATGATGTTATTCTCTGATGATCAATTTTAATAGCTGAACATACAATTCAAGGAGCTCTACACATAATTGGAATTTGCCCAGAAAACACAAGCCAAAATCTCTAGAATGTTTGTTCTTTAAATAAAATCTGTTCTATTTCTCTTTTCAGTTTTGTAAATATCTCCATGAAAATATGAGTCACCTGAGACCAGTGGAACATTCTTTAAAAGAATTTCTCAATTCATTCAATGAGGATTCTCTCACGACACTGGTAAACTTTATTATTCATTCAACTATTTATTCTTTTGCTAAGTGAGCTGTGTGGTCTCGCAACTTATAACCATCTGTTAATGTAGTCTGCATAGTGCTTATACTGTTATTGAATATTCTTATATTGATTCCTTAAAGTTCATTCTGCTATGTACTACAAGTATTTGAATGATGAATTTAGAATGCACAATTACAGATTTGTAGAGCTTTAGCTTAGTTTATGTATTTTTTTTTTCTTCAGGAAACAGCTACAGATCTACAGACATTTTCAATAAAGTTTAATTCCTTAGTTGGATATATGAATAAATTATTGCCTTATCAGTTAGCTAGGTAAGCAATTACTGTCAATTTTTAATTAGTTTTTTTTTTAAGTACATGAATTTTATTGGTGTTACTCAAAATGATGACAAGAAAAGATTCATTTAAGATACTATAGTAATAGTTATACATGAATAATATCGTAAATTATATATTACTGTGAAATAATTATTACAAAAAATAGAATTTCAATCAACAGTTGCTTTGATTATAATGCTCTTGTTTAAATGGTTCTATTGTGTTCGTGCCTTGTAGTTATTTTACCCATAATGTAGTGGTGACCCAGAATCCTAGAATTAAAGAACAAAAGTTAATGATGCTATGATAAATAGAATTTCAGTCAACAACTTACTGTCCAGACATATTCAAACTTCAACCTCACAAAAGGTTTAATTGGTGTTTTTAACAATTACAGTATAGAAGAAGAGTGTGATGTGTCGTCTTGTACGTCTGCACTTAAAGCCAAAAACATGGAGCTCCACAAGTCATTCAAACAGTTTAATGGCGTCTTTAATAAACTCAAAACCTATATTGCTCTTTTAGCAGCCCAAAGTAAGTATTGTCTCTTAAGAACGGTAATAAGTCAAAACGGTTTAATATACACATGAATAGAATAATGATAATGATCTAGTATTAATGTAATGCTTTTTGTAAATAGTACAACTTTAAAACTATTGAACTAGTAATTCTGTAATCCTTGTAGTAAATAGTACAATTTGAAATCTATTGAACTAGTATTACTGTAATCTTTGTTGTAAATAGTACTATTATATAGCAATCTATTGGACTAGTATTTTTTAATACTTGTAGTGATTAGTGTAATTTGAAATCTGTTAAACTAGTATTATAGATATATTGAATTAATAGTATAAATAGGAATCTATTGATTTGACATAACAGTAAGATTTGTTGTATGTTTTTGTGGAATAATATTTTTAAAATGATTTTAGTGACTTATTGTTATTTGTTAGTATTAAGACATGATCATGCTCTATGTTTACATTGTGTATAGGTAATAAGCACAGTTACCATCCTCAACAAAGTCATCCAGGAATGTTTGTAAGGTTGTCACTGGTGTTGAAGGATCTAGACACATCAGTAAGAGGTAATACATGTACAGTATATATTATACCTTTTCATGAATTACTGAAACTCGTAAATGCTATTCCTTGTTTTCCCCTCTCTTCTTATTTAATATTGTATAGTATATGTTTTTAAAACCAGATTGAGTTAATAATAAGTCACTGAAATTAAGCACTTCATATTTGATTGTGGTCTTATTTAGAACTTTTTTTTATATGAAATATTACAGGTGTATCAAAGCATTATAACTCCAAGGTATCATTAGAACACCAGATGCCTACAGCTACACAGAAACTAAAAACCACAGATGAATGTATTGTCTCTTCTCTTATCTCCATGGTTACATGTTCAGGAAAGGTAATGGTTTTAATCATTCTAGATGAGAAGCCTAAGTATATCACTAGTAAATCAATTTATCATTTTACTGAAATTATACATGTAATTTTATGTACTAGCATGGAGCATTTCTACAGTTCTTTTTCACTCTACAGATTGCTGCTTTTATATCGGGCAACTTGGACTTCTTCAAACAGTCAGCAGGATACAGAACAAGAGGAAGCAGTATTGGTACAGACCCCAACATAGATATACCACGGTCAAGTCCTGCAACGGTCAGCTTTAGACAAAAAACAGCCAAATACCTCAACAACGTAGCTATAGTTAGTACATATTGACTACATTGATAAGATATTAATTCTTGCCACATCCTTAAAGAAATAGTTTGATGTTAAATGAAAATATGCTATAGATCAAAGTATATTGTATTGTAATGCCCATTTCAAAATAGTTTTTCTTACAACTAAAAACATCAAAGTTGTATATTCTCGGTAAAACATATACTGTTTAATATAGGTTAAGCTAAAATGAGTGAAAAAGGTATCTAATTTTTGCAGGACTATGAATATGTGGAGTTATATATATGTATGCTAGTTTTTGTGCTTATAAAGATGATACATTGGAATTTTAAATCCATGTTTTATAATGATATTCAATTTATATTTCTAGCCCTGTCCAGAATCGGTGCCACATGTGAAAGCCATACAGAATAGAAAAGTTTTACTGAGTTCAGCAGAGAGTAAAGAAGGCTTGTCCAAACAGGTAAAACAATATCTAATTGAACATAGTTAAATTGATGTACAAGATATCTGTGAAATTACACTGTATTCTGTCTGAATTAGTGGTACTGTGGTAACTTTTGTTGTACAAATCTACCAGTATTTATCATGAACTTTTACACTTGTGACTTCTCCAGACTGACTTGAGATAAATTCCACCATGATAGTCAATAGGGAGTGTTAGTGTATAGTTAAGTACTTATCGTTCATCGTTGAATTTGTGTATTGTTCCCCAAAATGAATATAGGTTTCTTCCGAGATTGTAAAATATTGTGATATAAGTACAGGAGTTCAATTCAAATGAAATAAGATGGCACAAAAAGTATGTTTTATCTACCGCATGTAGCATAGCTTTTAATGTCTCTGATGTTTTATAAAATGGTAAATCACTCTGTCTGAATATTAGCTAGATTGATTAGAAACTGTAACAGCACACAGATTTGACTGGTTTTTCTTAATACATATATTTTCAAAGTATATTTTGATAGATTGTAATGGATGATTGTTATCATGAAAATGTTTTTTTTATGAATGATAAACCTCTGAGCTGCTTAAAATAGTACGGGGAAAATCTTTCTTTTGTATTCTTTAATTGAAATGTTGGTAAAATGAAAGAAAGTTGAAACTGTATATTTGTTTTTCTTCCAGTTAACAACATCTCATGCACGTGTCGGTAAACTTGAGCAGGAGAAAGAACACTGGATGTTGGAGTTACAGTTACTACAGATAAAATATGACAACGAGTGTCAGGTATGGCATATTAAAATAACTACATGTACATATAATCTACCGAGTCATACTGCAGAGTTATGCCCCTTTACAATATTGAAAGCTTATTGCTTGATTGTTTCTGGGCAATACATTTTGAAGGAAACATTAGCTTTCTTTTAAAATTGCTATGGGTACATATTACCAGAGTCCTATGTTTATGTTTAACATTTCAGGAAATTCCAAACATTTTATTGGCATTGTACAATCTGATTGGTAAAGAGTTTCTGCAATATCTTTTAAAAGAAAAATCAGATCTTCTTCAAACTTCCTTTGGGTACTTATTAACTGAGTCCCCACTTAAGTTTGTTATTAATCAACTTCCATGCATATTTAGTTAAGCATACTGTTATCTTTTTGGTTGATGGTTCCTGTACAATATCCTTTGGAAGAAATAGTTTAAAGTAAGCTATGCCCCTTTATATGAATGGCATATCTGAAGATTTCGAACAAATCTTGCACATTATGTTAAACTGTACACAGCCTTCTCATATTTTCACCCTTTAAAGCCTGGATTGAGTTGATAAGCGTATATTTTGGAAGCAGGGTGTATGAATTGGTCATCTGGTGACAGCTCAAGTTACTACAGATAGCTATAACAGTGAATGTCAGGTATGACATCATAACTTCTCGTTTTACATGATAATGTTAAAAAACATTAGAAAAAGCAAATAAAAACAATAGGAGAATATAGTTTATATCCACTTTTTGGTGTACTAAAATATTTATGTTATGTAATATTTTTTGGTGTTTTATAGAGAGTGAAAAAGATAGAGAAGGAAATAGCCACACTTGTCAAACAAAACAACAAGGTTGATTCTATAGAGGATAACATGTCCGCTGTGTCTGTTGTTAATACCTCTTCACCACAGAGTACACCATCTAAACCAAGTGTTCAGCCCACAGCGGTAAGCATGTCACCATGTGAATGACTTAGCTATGTTTAGTTACTGGTATTTATAACATTGGCTGTCTAGTGAAAAGCATGTTATCCTCACATTTTATACCTTACTTTCTCAAAATATTTGGAGGTAGATTTAACTTCAATGCTGGTATGTTAACTTATAAGGTGACAGAACCTTATATTTACAATTAGTTTACTGTTCACTTTGATTCATTAATTTAAAGAAAAACTACTTCAGAGTTTGTGTTATGAAATGAATATGTTACATACTTTATTTAGTCACTGTGTGTGACCTATTATTTCACTAATAATATGACTCAATGTAAATACTAATGAGTAAAACACTACACAAGCAACAATGTTAATATTGTCAGACCTACTTTAAGTGGTTTGTATCACCGACAAGGGTATCCATTGGTTAAAGATAATTACTTTCCAAGACATACACAAGTGCAAAATGTTCTGTGTAGTAACATACCAGCATTTCAAAATTAGAACATGATGTAAAATTTATCAGTTGCTGCAATTATGTATGATAATTTATTTCACATAACATTAACGGCTAAATCTCTTTTATTTTCAGCTTGGTAAATTGGAAGCATTAGAATTACATGGGGAAAATGTGGATACAAGGGAAAACTTGATTAAGAATCATTTCTCCAGCAGAATTAATGAGCTCACACTTGAATTACAAGTAGCTGATAGTAAAAGTGTCAGTTTCCATTCAGAGGTGAGGTTTAATTTGAATATCAGTATATAAAGTTAGTAGTGAAAGATTTAACGTAAGTTCTGACTTGATAATAAATGCTTTTATTTCTTAACTCCAGTAAACCAAGACAAGCCAGAATACTGTAATTCTTTACAAAGGTACAGTTGTAATGTGTGGATGTAAGGTTAAAGAATATTATGTATACATCATTTTGTTTCACTGAAAACCATCACTTGATTGCTGTTATCAGCAGTGTTATATCAAGTTCCTCCATTGTAGTGAATTGTAAAATTGTAAATATATGACTTTTACACTACTCAATGATTTGATCGGTGCTATTGGTTGAAGTGTGAGCTGTGATGGTTTTTTATCAGTTTTTGTTTTGCTAATTGCTTTGACTAATTGACTTTGTGCAGATAAATAAGATAATTTGCTTTGTTCTGATAGGTGCGTGCCTTGCATCAACAATTGAAGATTGCAGAGAGAGCAAAATCAAAAGCAGAAAATGAGTTAAAAGAATCATCACATATTTTAGCTCAACTAAAGGTAGGTACAAAATAATGTCTGCATCAAATGTCTTCACTCAACTAAAAGTAGGTACAAAATAATGTCTACAGCAAATGTCTTCACTCAACTAAAGGTAGGTACAAAATAATGTCTACAGCAAATGTCTTCACTCAACTAAAGGTAGGTACAAAATAATGTCTACAGCAAATG
>JAUMGZ010130210.1:0-17167 GCA_032359645.1 Pododesmus macrochisma
CTTACCTATTCTATGTCAGACTGCTATCACTTGTTAATTCTATGTCAGACTGCTATCACTTACCTATTCTATGTCAGACTGCTATCACTTGTTAATTCTATGTCAGACTGCTATCACTTACCTATTCTATGTCAGACTGCTATCACTTGTTAATTCTATGTCAGACTGCTATCACTTACCTATTCTATGTCAGACTGCTATCACTTGTTAATTCTATGTCAGACTGCTATCACTTACCTATTCTATGTCAGCCTGCTATCACTTACCTATTCTATGTCAGACTGCTATCACTTGTTAATACTATGTTAGACTGCTATCATTTGTAAAAACAATGTCAGACTGCTATCACTTGTAAAAACAATGTCAGACTGCTATCACTTGTTAATTCTATGTTAGCCTGCTATCACTTACAATACTGTTAAACTTCTTTCATGTGTAAATACTTCATCTATTTGTTACCAGTTATAAAATAGAACACCTGAATAAGCCTTTTCATTCAAAACTATGTAAACATATAAACATTGTGAAATATTTTAAACTAGATAGTAAAGCAGGTATGCACATAGAAAATCATTAAAACTATGCTATCTCAATATTTGTAAAGGTGGCCATCCAGAGAAGCAAACAAGACAGGCAAAGTTAAGAATACAATGAATATACCAATGCTGAGTCAAGTACCACAGTCGGTTAGTAACCTCTTGATTAATATAAATGGAGTTAGGGTACTACGTTAATGTATGCATCTTGTACAATACAAGTGTGTTAGTGTGCAGTTACCTATAATGAAGTACCACAATGACCTTTAGGTGCTATCTTTGTTCAAGCAAGTATGTCAAAATTAATTTTATAAAAGACTGAATATTCAGAAACAATTTGAGTTTCAAGTTCAATTTTCAAATTTATACACAAAACTTGATTCAATAGGTCATGATCATTGCCATGGTGCCACATTTGATTAAATTGGTCATCGGTATGGCGCCACATTTGACTGAATAGGTCATCGGCATGGTGCCACATTTGATTGATTAGGTCATTGGCATGGTGCCACATTATCCTAAGTTAATTGTGCTGATGTGTGTCTTTATATACACCAATTTTTCCTCCTAAAGTGATCATACATAACAACTTAAAGTTTAAATGGTTTTAGTAAGTCCATAACACAACCTTCACACAATATCAAGTGATGCACTACAACTTCATGTTAAGGGCAACTCTATGGATCAATTAAACTAGGTACAGTCATTCATGTTAATGCTTTGTAAACAACATCAATTTACAACACTTTGTTTCTGACAATACACAACCCTCTTTGGCATACTGAACTGACCACAGTTACATAGACAACAAACTGACAGGCATACAAACAAGGAACATACTCAACTGTTAATCTTCTCTTAATTTTAGTGAATTGTGTAGCAATAATTATAAGAAACCTGTTAATTTACTGTTAGCATGACATTGTTCTAACTATTCATGGTTAATTACAGTGTTTAAGCTGAAGCCTGTCTTATATATAAATTGCCAACTGTAACTAATTGATTAAAATAATTTTAAACTACATTTCTTGTTAGTGACTACCAAAAAGAACTTTTAAAGAGTTTTGTTCCAGCCAAGCTTCACAAAATAAGCAATATTAAATTCTTATTTTTTGTTTGATCTTCATTTTTTAATTTAAAACAGCAAACATTTGAAAAATGTATACAAATTCTAATTCAATATTTTTTCTCTTAAAATTACCTATTATTGAAATAAGACAGACTTTTGAGAAAGAATATTTGCTACAGATGGTAGCAGTTTATATACCTACCTCAAAATCACTAGTTGAAGTATCAACGAGTTCGTGAACATTGGGAACGGAAGAAGACTTTTTGGATGAAAATGAATGAGATGACGACACATGGTTGGGATCTGCTATGGTGTTTGGGATCATTCTACTTTACACCAAAAAAAAAATGTAAAAATATACAAATACATTTATACACCATAACCTTCAACACAGAATTCAACGCACCAGACGGGGTAGAGAGTTTGTCTGGATTAAGCAGTCACATAAGCTAATTCCAAAATCTCGCTCTCCGCTTGATTTTAAGCTTGACTTAATTTTTCTCTTGACAGGTAAAACATAGGTTACTTAAATCATGCAACAAACAATCGCACCATTTGGTAGCACAGAAGTCTGTGTTACTCAGAGCACATATGTGTAAACATTAAACATTAGGACACATATGCACTAAATGTAAAGAAAAGAAATACTGCATACCAACTGGGTTAGTGAGAGGCTAAATAAAAAAATTGTCAAAAATTAAAATAAAAAAAGCTTCGCATATCTGTACATTGCATGTAAAAGCTTGAAACAGAAGGCCTTAAAATGGCAAGATGTGTTTACTTCTTTAAGCAGTGAGGACAGCATCTCTGTGCCAACAGAAACAGGCAATAATTTCTCTTTGTTTGCAGCTGTGCTACAACAGCATAAAACTTGTACATGCAATGTACATGCATTAAAATCAAACCCATGAGAAGAGGTCTATGTCTAATGATTAACTTTCTATCACAACCTTATATTACTTTATAAGAAATCATGCATGAATTAACAAATTGTTTGAAAGATCATTTCAAAAGCAATATTATTATTAAGAAATATCCAAACATTATTAAAAGCAATTTATTTTAACTGCATTTTTTTGCCAATAACTTAGTGTAAGCACAAATTAATAATGTAAAACAAGTTAATCATATGAAACAAAGACCTCATCTACAGTCATAACTAACATAGGGAACAAAATTCCACAACAGCAGCAAGGGTGCAGTCCACTAGACCTGGATACCATGTGTGGCGGCCGATGATAACCATGGAAACCAGGACCTACCTCGACTCCCGAAGTATCACCAGGATTTATCAGACACACATTAGGTGCAGATGTAGATCGCTCCCGGTGACCCAGGGGTGGCGCCGTTTTATTACGATGCGTGCCTGATAATGTCTGATTTCTGTTGTCTATATAATATGGATGATCTGCATCCACTGTCGATAAACTGCAATTTCAGATGGCATATGTAGGAAGAATAAACTAACGTACTGAAAAATCTGTCGCTTCTGCAGCCACATGAGATTAACAATGCATTTTGTGTATGTCTAACAAAAATACAAGAAAATAGTACTTCATTTTCAGTACCCTCCAAACAGAAGTTCATGGTGTTCTAATGACAAAGTTTTAGCTGCTTCTGAAGAAATAAACATAAAGACAGACAAGAACTTCTACTTGGATAACATTTTACTGAAAATTAATAGATTATTTTTCCAATTAACTATTAAAGATAATAGATATTTCAGCCAATTTTAAGATTTTCTGGAATACCAAAGAAAAATCAACAAATGTATCTCAACATTAATAAGCGTTTTTCCGAAAATATATATGGTTGAATTTAAGTACATAATTAGAGTTTTTGTATTTGTGTACTGAATTATACTATTTTCTGTAATATCAACACAAGATCTTATTTCACTCAGCACACCAGAAATAAAGATAAATAAAACGTTGTGTTTATAACCAATCATTTTTATATCTTTCTTTGTGTGTGAGGGCTTTTCCTTTGAAGAAATCTGAACATGCAATAAGATGCCACTCTGAAGTGAATTATAATATTTATCAACAGATCTAGAAATAATTACATGGTTCTATTAAAAAGCGAAATACATCTTACACATCTAAACACATGGCGTAATGAGTTAGCTTGCCAACTTCAGTAAACTATAAAGGCCTTTGGAAGACGGATTACTAAACATATAAATTTGATATTGTTTAAATACTTCCAGACACTTCACACAGACACTCAAACATGTCAAGTTTCTGCAGAAAGCCCTTACTCACAAGAATACTAGAAGCAGGGTCTCCTCTGCCAATTGTTCATATATAATTATGTAATGCTTAATCTGTGTACATGACCAACATTTAAGAGCAAATGTCCTCCAAATCTGTGTACACGACAAAAACTAAAGAGTAATTCTCCTTCAAATCTGTGTACACGACAAACTTAAGAATAAATGTCCTCCAAATCTGTGTACACGACAAAAACTAAAGAGTAACTGTCCTTCAAATCTGTGAACACAACAAAAACTTAAGAATAATTGTTCTTCAAATAAATCTTAATCTATTTAGTCACACCTTTCACAGTCCGGTGCTGATTACTTTGAACATTTTTTAATCAAGATGAATATTTTGGGGAATAAACGGGTAAACATTACTTCAACCAATCACATAATTCACACACTTGCTTATTACCTCCCCTTGGCGATACCACAACACTGACTTGTAACACAGTTTTGAAGAGAAATAAACATATAATTATAAGTTGTCTAGATATCTTCAAAACAAAATACAAGCCCGCCATAAAACTAAAAAATAAGAGAAAGACAGGAATGGAGAGATTTAACAAAATAATAAAATTTCCTTGTATACTGATAAATAAAAATAAAAAAAAGTACATTAAACCCCTTTTTCAGTAATTAACCAAATTTGTTAAGTTTTCTTAGTTTTTTATGCCTAGATACAGTTTGTTTGTTTGTTTTATTGGGGTTTAAAATCTCTTTTAACACATGGTTAGGTCATATCATGACTGTGTCTGCTTGTGACAGTGCACACTTATGGTGACTTTATATTGGGTTTCATTGAAATATTATGCCACATTGACATGATTCTTCACTCGGTCACATTATCCTGACACCAGGCCAACCAGTCCTTCTCCTACACAGAAATGCTGATTACTTAGCAGGGAGCTGATCAATAACAAAATTCACATCTTAGTTGTGACACGGCCAGGATTTAAACCCCACCTACTGGATGCTCTACCGCTCAGACCCCAGACCGGTGCCTAGATACAGGATTCTCCTTCAATGTTTGGTCATGAACAGATTATAGCATATTGTACACAATGGTTCTGACAGCGAGTTGTATACATACGGAAGATGTATCCTATCATGTGCGTAGTCCCAGGGACAGAGAGGAGATATCCTGTGCATGCATCGCTGATGGAATCGGATATTACATCGCTTACATATCAGACTCTGAAACAAGGATTTGCCACAGCCATCACAGAACATGAGAAAGAAGTAAGTTTTCCGTACCTAAAATTTTAATAAATTAACACAGGTTAAACATGGATAACAATATGTGTCATACATCGAAAGTTAATAAACCATTAAAAAGGAACTGTGCATTTTAATAGGTAAAAATAATTTACAACATACACTTAAAGCAAATAAACTGAATTATCATTAAAGTGAAAAAACATGCCTCGAAAAATCTCTTAATCTAGATAAACTTTTACAAATATTGTAATTAATGCATTTAAAGTACATTAACTATATACAAACACTTTATATTAAAGATTTTTTTCAAACACAAAATAAATAGCTAACATACATGACATTTTGCCTTTCAGAACCATCAGAAAATAAGCAATAACATTTTTATTTGCTTTTTAATTGCTCATGAGGTAATCAACTTAATGTTTCAAGAGGCCAGACAAAGATCAGCACGTCCATCGGAGGAGACGCTGAGTTGGCAGTCCTGTGTACAGGGATTTTTAACCCAAAGGCACAATAAAGATCCACATGTAAAGTTCCATAGAAGAGTTGGCGGAAACACTGTTGCATGGGTTAATCTGTCTTTCTGAACTATCTCTATTACTCTGTTTACATGCTTTTCTTCCTACCCTATTGTTTGGTTTTTCTTTAGTCTTTTGTCACAATATCGGTGAAATACTCTGGAAGTGATGTTAAGCCCTGAAGAAACACTAAGTTCAGTTGAGATATGCATTCAAAACTTACAATATTATGCATAAATAAAGGATTTGTGCCTGTCTGTTTCTTCAGCGTCACTCGTAATTCTCTACCAGCCCCCAGGTTGGTCATGTCGATGTCCCATGATATTGGCATTCTGAAAGTAAAATAAATGTCATTATATTTTCCCCAACTTGTCGTCAGTTTTTTTCTGGTTTAAGAAGCAAACTTTTGTGTTTATCTATTTTATAACAAATAGTTAAATTATTCCAAATATGAAATTGCATAACATCTAGATTATTTAATTAACAGTGCATTGGATGATAAAATCAAAAAGAACAAACTTTTTTCTCTATGTCTCAAGAATGCTTCATGTGCAAACACTATTCTATAGAGCTCTATAAGCTTTATATACGTCTTAAGAGAGGATTTTTTAAATTTTGTTTAATTTTCACCATTTTGGCCCCCCTGTCTCGTCACTTCCCCTTCCTCTATAGGGGTTTCACAACAAGTTTGGTTAGAATTTGGTCCAGTTGTTTTAGAGAAGTTGAAAATATCAAAAGTTAACAAAGGTCAATACAGAATTTCAGTGACTTTCCTACAAAATGTTCATAGAACAGTGGGATTGTTCTAAACAAAACCATAGGAGGATACCATCAAATTTATATCACTATTGCACCAGTAAAACATGATTACATTTGAAAAAGATAGCACCATGGGTCAAAATATAGCACAATGGGTCAAATTGTAGCCCCATAGGTCAAAATATAGCACAATGGGTCAAATTGTAGCCCCATAGGTCAAAATATGGCACCATGGATCAAATTGTAGCCCCATAGGTCAAAATATGGCCCCATAGGTCAAAATATGGCACCATGGGCCAAATAATAGCACCATTGGTCAAAATATAGCACAATGGGTCAAGTTATTGCACCATGGGTGAAAATATGGCACCAGGGATCAAATTGTAGCACTGTGGGTCAAATCATAGCACCATTGGTTAAAATATAGCACTATTGGTCAAATTATATCACCATTGGTTAAAATATAGCACTATGGGTCAAATTATATCACCATAGGTCAAAATAGAGGACCATGGGTCAAATTATAGTACCACAGGTCAAAATAGAGGACCATGGGTCAAATTATAGTACCACAGGTCAAATTGTAGCACCTTTGGTCAAAGTATAGTACCACAGGTTAAAATATATCACCATGGGTCAAAATATAGCACCATAGGTCCAATTGTAGCACCATGGATCAAATTGTAGCACTATAGGTCAAAATATTTCACCATGGGTCAAATTGTAGCACTGTGGGTCAAATCATAGCATCATGGGTCAAATTATAGCTCCATGGGTCAAATTATAGCAACATGGGTCAAATTATAGCATCATGAGTCAAAATATAGCACCATGATATCATGGTGTTGGAGTGGTCTTGGGAGAGCACTGCATTTCTATGGGAAAAGATGGACTAAAAAGTTGAAAAGGTCTGTAAGTGGTGATAACTTTACTTTGTTTTGTTATCATAAACTTCGTATTTTTCAGGCTCCAGTCCTCTTCTATTCATGGCTTTCTTTAGCGTATCCTTTAAAATAATGCCTGGTTCCACTCTTGCCTAAAGAAACAAACAATGTTAAACAAATCAGATTAACTTTGTCAATTGAATGAACACAAATCCATTAATCAAATAACACACTTCAATCATTAGTCCTATAGTTACAACTTCAATCATTAGTCCTATAGTTACAATGTTAATGCAGGGTATTTTTTGCTAAGAATTCAAAAAGGCTTCACTGACAACCAGTTAAGCCTGAAAGATTAAGGTTTTCAGTCGTGTAACTGAAGTTATGTCATTATATAACTGACTTCAATTTTTAAACTTCTCTTGTAGAGTTAACTTGTCATATTTTATTCCTTTTAATGCCTTTAACTTATAGTGACCACTAAACAGACAATTGATCTTGGAAACAACTCACTGGTATATATGCTACATGATGCATGATGTGTCTAGACCGATTAGATAAAGTACCTTTGTTGTAAATTCAATTCACCAGGAAGTTCTTTTCAAGTTGACAAATGAGATATAGCCTCCATGGGCAATGATCCCATATTTCAATACTTAAATAAACTAACGGGGAACCAATATACAAACAACCACCAATTTAATACTGAAGTGCATATTTAAATTTTAGTAACAATAACCTTGACCTTTGACCCAAGCAATCCAAAATAGATAGGAATTTTCTCTCGTAATATGGAACCTACATAGTATTATAAAGTTTTGCTTAAATCCATTCAATGTGACTAAAATATAATTTCAATTTTTTAGAAAACAATTGAAAGTCAAAGTAGAAGATTTATCATACAAAATGAAAAGAAAGTTGTCAATTTTGAGACCTCATACTTACAGACGTGACTTGTTCGTCTGGTAGAAAAACTTTAACATGGCCAGCCCTGGGGAGTTTAGGACTTGGCTGACTTGGGAGTCCCTGGTTCTGAAGACTGTTGGAGCCGACAGAGCCAAGTAGGGATAGAGGGGCGGGTATATTATGACCTCCCTCAGGTTCTTGTTGTGTCTGATCTGTGGGCGATTCACTATCATTGTGCATCTGTTCAAATGTCGTTATTAACTGTGACTCTTTCTCTTGTAGTTCATGAATTTTGTTTGCCAGTGCTTCATATTCCTGTAAAATCAAATAAAGTTGTGGATAAATGTGTAAAAAGAGTGGCAATCTTGCATTACAACTGATTGAAAGAACCAGTTCGGTGGTTCAGAAGTAGAGCATTCGCTTTGTGATCCTGTAGGTAAGGGTTTGAATCCTGGCTGCATCCAAATCTAAGACACTAAATTTAGGTAATCTTCTCACCCCACCCCCTGTCTAAGTGCTCAGTATTTCTGCGTAGGAGAGAGACTGGTTGGCTTGGTGTCAGCATTATGTGACCCGGTGAAGTATCATATCAATGTGTCTGCAGCATGATATTTCAGTGAGACAGCACTATAAGTTGCCATCAGTGCCAACAGTCACACGCAGACACTGTCTTTATATGACCTAGACATGAGTTGAAGGGATGTTAGACCCCAATAAAACAAAGAAACATTTCACAGTGCTAAAAACAACATTCAAGTACTTTAACTTTGAAATATCCTATTTTGATTTTACGTTTAAAGATACACACCTACTTGTTCACATACATAAACGAGGATCTAGATTCTTGCACACTGAAACATACCTGTACATACATAGGATCTGGATTCTGATGTTTACCAAAGGTCTCATTTAATGCTTCTAGATTCTCCTTTGTCAATCTTATAACATTCTGTATATTGTTGATCTGAAATACATAATAATAACATGTGTACATCAAATTATAATTCAAAGATCACAAAAGATATACAATTGACAACTTCCATAAACAATACTACACTATATACATGTATATGTACAATTTATTCTGCTTATCAATATTCAGTAATGATTAAACTAAAGTCATATTCATATGTCAGAACCAATTAGCATATGCACTAGTAAACAAGACCCTGGGAGACTCTGCAGCTGTCAAATAGTTTTTGTTCAAAATTAACATTTTTTTGTCACTTAAGTCTTTAACTTCTTTGCCTCTTTAACTAGTTATCCTGGTAAGGGTCTCATTTAAAGCCACAGGGTATACGTATAAAACAACACTTGAATCTCTTAAGGATGCAACATTACAAAGGTCAAAGCTCTTAAACTGAAAAGGCAAATACAAAGTTCCAACATTCCAAAAAGGAATCAGAGTGTATCCCTTATCCAAATGATGCCTCTTACCAAGTTTGGTTGAATATATTTGGTAAAGTGTTGAATTTATTTGACCCCAACAGGAATAACCTATTTTTTACCTAATGGCCATACCTTGAACAAACTTGTATTTATTTAGGGTTTTTTGGTTTTTAATTTTTAAAATAATTTCCCCCTATTTGGGCCAACAAATTAGGTGTCATCTGGAAGCTGGGCAAACATCAATTACACTAGAAAATAACTGTATTAATAGAACCATCAATACACATTTGGTAGAAAGAAAAAGTTAATCCAGTTTTAAGGTGTCACTACGACCCAAGTATAAATGCCAAACATTTTTGAGAAATAATCTAAAAACAAAAAGTTAACGGTGAGCCAAATGCAAAATTCGGCATAAAAAAGTCAATGGACCACGAAATATAGGTCATATTCAGCATCTGCAGTATACAAGGTGATGCATGGTTTTATATGTAACTATGATTCAAGTATGAATGCCCTAGCACTTGTACTTTTGAAGAAATAAGTCTGAAAACGGAAACTTAACGTTGGACCCCCGTACCATGAAATATAGGCCATATTCAATATCTGCAATATACATATACGAAATTAATGTAATGCATGGTCTTAGATGTTACTATGATCCAAGTATGAATGCCCAAGCATTGTACTTTTGTAGAAATAGACTGAAAACGAAAACTTAACATTGGAGCTTATTCAAGCATCAAAGTCGACGTCAATGTACCATGAAACATAGATCATATTAAGCATCAAATAGACTTTGAAGTTTAAATAACTAGACGGATTTATTTACTTAATTTAATACATGCATAATAACATCATAATTTTAATGTATTTATGCATATGAAGCTGAGAAAATTCTCAAAACAAAAAGAAGAATTTCGAAGCTTACTTAAAAGTGTTTTCAATGGACCTTTTTCAATTCAATTTTTTTCACATTTTTCAAGAAGAAAAAAAAATTATGTTGGTGTGGCTTTAATAAGCATACAAATCAAATAGAATTTTTTTTCTAGATACTTCTACATTCTAGAAGGTTTTGTACTTTTGTCAATACTGTTGTTCATGTGTTTATACACAATTTTATTTTGATGAAACACACTTCAATCATATGTTCATGATAGATAGTTACATAATAACAAACAATTATGTTTCATTCAACTATTTCTATTAACACTACCACAGTATTACAATTTAAGTAGCTAAATGCAGTTTCCCAACTAAATAGACACTTGAGTCAGAAGTTGTGCAAGAGCCAAGACTGTCGGATATTGAGTCATGCTGCAGTCTCATCTATGACATCAGTCATCAACAGTTGCGACATGACATCACTGAGTATACCGTGCTCGATGTCATGTAATCAAAACAATTAAAATACCGTTACGTCACACGACATGCGGTAATCAATTGCGCGATTTAAATGACGTCATAACGGGCACCTGTTCCTTAATTGGTTTGAAGTTTACTGCCATTTTAGTCGTGAAATCCTTGCAAATGTATGTATTATAGTGAAAATGTAAACAATAATGATGTTGGTTTTAGTACACGACTTTGCTAATTATGTATTTACGTGAAGTTGGTCATTTATCATACCTGATCTTGCAAATTATTAGCTGCTTCAAAAACATCATCTTTGACAGATCCCGTAAAATCTTCAATATCGCCATTCATTGTGACTGGATTTTGCACGACGGCCATATTGGCTTTCCAGCCTATGCTCACGTGACCTTTTCTACATTAAACATTGTGATCTCGCGTTATTTTCGCATTTCATGGGCGTGTGTTTTGTTACATTCTCGATTATCGTATTTTGCGTTCTTCTGCTTTTGTGTATATTTCGACTGTATTTTTCCGGTTGAATATTGAGATAGATAGCGGTTTATAAATCTGTGATAGCGGCACACATCAAAGAAACCGATTCTGTTTGACAAAATTATTTTACAATTATATAATAAGACTGTTTTATCACATTTACTTTTTTATTTTTTTTACTTTCACCACAGTATGTTAGCTCATTTCGGCCTGCAAATTGTGACAGTTTGGCACGTAAATCATATCGGCCTGAAAATTTTGACAGTTGGGGAAATGAGCAAAGGTTCCCGCAGCTACACTGAATGTAAATTTTTTTTATTGAACATTGCATTGATTTATATGAATACAAACGATCTGTAGTCATAAATAAGTGAAGAGTTCAAAGTTTTCAAGGTCATCGTTTTACCATAAGTTTCTTTCATTTGGTACACAATTATGTTGTGTGTGTTTAGTTTGACAAAACTTTAAACATTAGAAAATTTAAATTCAACTGCAATATTAAACTAAATCATTTTTAAATTCATTGGTGAAAGTTTTATATAAAGTGGTTGAAAATTACTTTGTAACATTAAAAAAGGGGGGGGGGGACCTTATTAGAAATATATAGTAAAAACAACTATTTTTTAGAAACCCCTTTACTCCAATATTTTATTAAAAAATCTTTTATATTTCCACTGAAAAAACTACGAGTACCTGTTCAGATTTTGTGTTGAAGCTTACCTGGGAGGAATACGTTACATGTTTAATGTATTCCTCCCAGAGCTTACTGAGTGCCACCTTACAAAGACGCTTTTTTATTTTCGTATACACCCAGCCATACACAACGGCGCGGTGATCTAGTGGTTAGGGCGTTCGCGTCGTGCTGCTATATTCCCAGATGTGGGTTCAAATCCCGGTCGCGTAAAAACCTAATCTTCTCGCTCCCTGCTTAGCGCTCAGCATTTCTTGGAGGGAGAAGGACTGGTTGACTCGGTGTCAGGATAATGTGACCGAGTGAAGTATCATTTCAATGTGTCTGTTGCGTGATATTTCAGTGAGGCAACACTATAAAATCGCCATAAGTCCGCACTGTGCCAAGCAGCCACCGTCTCGATGTGAGCTAAAGGGGCGCTTAACCTAAATAAACAAACAAACGCAGCCGTACATTTCTTTCAAGTTTGGTATAATTTGTTCAGGAAAAGTTCAAACAACGAGCGAATGCCATCTTACGGCCCAACTTTCCCCATGGATAGTGTTAGCGTAGAAATAGGCAAAATGCGATTTTCCTATATAAAGAATAGTATAGAGTTGTGCAATATTGATATGTTTTCTCCTCGTGCCCAATGTAACGAAGAAAAATATTACTTATCATCTAAGATATTCCAAACGTATACATGTTGAAGACTATGGCAGATTTATATGAACCACATCCACTAATTATAATTAAATACATTATACCAGCAACTAAATGAATTGTTATAATTAATTCACCAGACACCTTGAAAAAAAACTGCTTAAATTATTGATGCAAAAGACACAAAGAATTGATGTCATACGGCAAACTATACGACTTGTGTATTCTGCAACCAATATTGTCACCCAAAAAACCATGACATGCTATAGCACAGTTGATAATGAATGGACAAGAAATAAAAATCTAAAATATCAAACTTGTGTCTTAAGCAAAGTAGCCGTCCATCAACCGATATTGTTACCCACAATATCATGACCGCGGTGCACTATTATGCGAATTAATATCTTAACCAATGTCGTAGCAAGATAAATCAGGCCATAATGCATAAACAAGGGGACCATTAACAAAAAAAAAGAATATCTTGCAACTACAGATTCAAAACCAACAAAGTGAAAACCTTGTATATACTAAGTCACTATATACTATAGTATACTATATGCACACACATTGTTAACTTAATATGTGTTGTTTCATGCAACGAACACCCGTCAAGAGTTTCATGAAACATGCCAACCAATTCTGAGTAGAAATTGTAAAAGTCTCACTCAATCAGAGGCTATTACTACAATACTGGATTCGATGGCTCTAAAAGATCAGATGCAATGGCGGTCATATTGGATGAAGTTGGGTAAAGTCGGAAACGAATTTGAAGGGGACAATGCAAGAAATATCTGCATCAAGTTTTGTGAAATTTTGACCAAGAAGTCTGACCCCATTAGAGCCCTCAAGAGCCACATTGGATTGAGTTTAGCAACGTCGTCGAACACAAATCACAAAGCGAACCATGCATAGGGCATCTAAAATCAAGTTTCGTGAAAATCTTACCAGAGGTTCTTGACAAGAAGTCAAAAAGGTCTCAGCCAATCAGAAGCCAAAACAGCCATATTGGATTGAGCTCGGCAACGCCGGACAACACATCTGAAAGGGACAGTGCAAGGGACATTAACATCAAGATCCGTTGTCTCGCCTTCCCCAGTTTGGTTAAAATGCCGATCTCTTATATCGTGAATGTGGAACTCTGTGCGTTGCACGCCGAATAAGAAATCTGTATTTTAATCAGATTACGCCTTCGCCAGACATTCGGCTGTTTCCGTAAACTACCGTCTTGTTTGTGGTAGCTAACGGAAACAACCGAGAGGTTTGGGAGGCGAGACATACACGTTTGGTGAAATCTTCCAACAGTTCTTGTTCAAATTCGACACTTTCTCAAGTTGAACCAGCTATCTTTTTTAAAACAAATAACCGAGATTAGAATGAATTATGGACTTGTTAAAAAGGCTTTGACCCATACGGATACAGTGTCTATTGAACAACTTTTTCCTGTTTTTAGTCCATCTGGACCAAAGGTCCAAGGTGGAGTTTTCTCATACAAATCCGTCGTCCGTCCGTCGTAATTTTTTTTCTCACATTTTTGACTTCTTCTCCTAAACCACTGGATCAATTTCATTTAAAAAGAAAACTTCGTAAGAAGTATCCCTAGGACAAGGGGATTCAGATTTGTTCAAATAAAGGGGCTAGGCACCCAGGGGCGCCACTAAGGCTAAAAGAGGGGAAATTTGACAAAACTTCAAAAATCTTCTTCTAATAAACCAAAAGGCCTAGAGCTTAATGTTTTGGTACGTAGTAACTTTAGGGCAAGGAGAACCGAGTTTGCTCAAGGCGTGACACTGGGGTCAAAAATAGGTTACGCGTTTTGGTGGTAAAATATTCACATTTTTGACTTCTTCTCCAAAACTACTGGACTTATTTCATCCAAACTTTATAGAAGTAATCCCTGGGGGAAGGTAGTTCAAATTTGTTCAAATGAAGGGGCTCGGTCCCCAGGGGCACCACTTTGGGGGCCTAAAGGGGGGAATTTGACAAGACTGCAAAAACCTTCTTCTAATAAACTAGAAGACCTAGGCCTAATGTTTTGGTAAGTAGTATCTTTAGGGCACGTAGAACAAAGTTTGTTCAAGGCTTGATCCTGAAGTCGAAATTGGTTACGCTTTTTTGATCGAGGTCAAAATTCAACACTAGCAAATACGTCAATTATCTACATTTTTGAATTCTTCTCCTAAATCACTGGACCAATTTCATCCAAACTTGATATGAAGTATCCCTTTGGGACGGGGGTTCAGATTTGTTCAAATGAAGGGGCGCGACCCCCAGGGGGCGCTATTTTCGGAGCCTAAAGGGGGAATATTGGACAAATTTTAAAAAATACTCGAATAAAAAAACAGGCATTGAGTTAAATGTTTTGGTATATAGTAACTTCCGGACATGGAGATTTGATTTTGTTCAAGGCATGGCCCTGGGGTAAAAAATAGGTTACGCATTTTGGGGTCAAAGTTCAACTCTAGCAAATTTGTTAATTATTTACATTTTTGACTTCTTTTCTAAACCACTGGGACAATTTCATCCAAACTTGGTAAGACGTGTCCCTAGGGGGAGGGATTTCAGATTTGTTCAAATGAAGGGGCTCAACGCCCAGGGGGTGCCACTTAAGGGGCCAAATGGGGAAAATTTGACAAATTTAAAAACAAATCTTCTAATAAACTAGAAGGCATTGAGTTAAATGTTTTAGTATATAGTAACTTCAGGGTATGGAGAACCAATTTTGTTCAAGGCGTGGTTTCACGTTTTGTGGTCTGTTTATTTATTGGGTTTTTTAGCATCCCTTTATGTAAAGGTCATATCGAGACGGTGTCTGCTTGCGACAGTGCGCACTTATGGCAACTTTCTAGAGGGACCAAAAGGGGGACAGTTTGACAAAATTTCAAAAAAACCTTTATAAACTAGATTGCCTTAGAGGTTAATACTGTGGTATGTAGTAACTTTAAGGCAATACTGTAGTATGTAGTAACTTCAAGACGGGGAAAGTTTGTTCAAGGTGTGACCTTAGGGCCAAATTTATTTTATGCATTTCAGGATCAAAGTTCAACACTATATATATACATAGGAAATATGTTAACTTTTAACATTTTCGTCTTCTTGTCCAACACTACTGGACCAATTTCATCAAAACTTGGTAAATGTCATCCTTGGGGGAAAGGGGTTTATAATTGTTCAAATGATGGGGCTCAGTACACAGGGAGGGTCACTTAGGGGCCCAAATGGGGGAAATTTGACAACATTTCAAAAATCTTCTATGAACTAGAAGGCCGTAGTGCTTAATGCTTTGGTCGTAGTAACTTTAGGGCATCGCGAACCAACATTATTCAAGGCCGACTCTAGGGTCAAAAGTATTAAAAAAAATACTTATAGGCCTATTAAATCCAGATGGACGTTAAGGCCCAATGGGCCTCTTATTTTGATTTGGATTATTCTTATTGGGTAAATCTAAATGTTTATACAGTATCCTAGTGTCTTCTACTAAAGAAAGGATCGTATAGATGATTTATGTATATTTTCCAATAGTTGATAAATCTGTTTCTTACCTCTTTAAATTGGCAATGTTCGACAGAAGAAAATCATCTCACGATAATATTAATGCATTAATCCCACCTCTATTACTATGAAGTGGGGAAAATATTGTGATTGGTTTTAAATTGTATGAAAAATATTACAAGTTTAAATTTAAAGATATTTTATGCACGTAAATGTCCTTATATATATATTGGTCCTAAACCTTACGACCCATCGGTATAACGTACTACCGTACCCTTTTTTATTTTAAGCAAGAATAAAAAAGCACACGCTAACAAAAATCTCGCAAGAGGGCGCTAAAAGCAATTCGGCAATCTAAGTCTTAGGTTTGTTTGTCAGAGATATTCTGCACGTAAAGAATATTTTGACAGACAAACGTTTGAGTGACATTGTTCAATAATAAAGCAAAACAGACTAGGAAGAGGATGCGACACTGGTGTTTTTGGCACGTTTTGTTTAGGTTAGTTTGTAAAGAAAGGAACCAGATTAACTTGAATACATACACTATGTACACAATCATTGATTAGACTACAAAGTAATAAAGGGTTTCATAAAATTACCTCTCTACCTCCTGTCAAGAAGTCGTTCAAGTCGTTCCTTTTTTGTGTCACATTATGGGATTGCCAAATGAATCATAACGTGGACACCATACGTACTGATTCAGTCGCAATGTAGAAATACAAAAATATTTTAGTTATTTGTTTAAAAATAGTTTTCTCCAAAGTAGGAGACATTTGATTTATTACTTTTCATTAATTACACGTATGTACAGGGCTCGACATTAAGGTATTTTTTTTTCACTTGTCCTGTCAGACAAGAACTGTGTTAAAGTAACTTGTCCAAACTCAATATTCACTTGTCCGAATATTTTAATTAAAACTTAAATTAGATAAAATCTCAAGTAGCTTTACGTGTGTTT
>JAUMGZ010130321.1:0-17167 GCA_032359645.1 Pododesmus macrochisma
CCTAGTTCTATGTCAGGAGGAGAAGTAAACGTAGGGTGCATATAGCAAATGGGTTCACCTAGTTCTATGTCAGGAGGAGAAGTAAACGTAGGGTGCATATAACAAAAGGGTTCACCTCGTTCTATGTCAGGAGGAAAAGTTAACGAAGGGTGCATATAACAAATGGGTTCACCTAGTTCTATGTCAGGAGGAGAAGTAAACGTAGGGTGCATATAGCAAATGGGTTCACCTAGTTCTATGTCAGGAGGCTAAGTAAACGTGGGGTGCATATAACAAATGGGTTCACCTAGTTCTATGTTAGGAGGCTAAGTAAACGTAGGGTGCATATACTAAATGGGTTCACCTAGTTCTATGTCAGAGGGAGAAGTAAACGTAGGTTGCATATAACAAATGGGTTCACCTAGTTCTATGTCAGGAGGCTAAGAAAACGTAGGGTGCATAAACTGAATGGGTTCACCTAGTTCTATGTCAGGAGAAGTAATTGCAGGTTGCATATACTAAATGGGTTCACCTAGTTCTATGTCAGAGGGAGAAGTAAACGTAGGGTGCATATAACAAATGGGTTCACCTAGTTCTATGTCAGGAGGCTAAGTAAACGTAGGGTGCATAAACTGAATGGGTTCACATAGCTCTGTGACAGAAGTCTATGTATACGAAGGGAACACATACTGAATTGGTTCACATAACTCTGTGACAGAAGGCCAAGTATACGAAGGGTACATTCAATGTCTTCCTGACCTATCTTTTGGTTTTTCTCCTTTGGTCTTTTGTCACAATATCGGTGAAAGATTCTGGACGTGACGTTAACCCCTTATTAAACAAACAAACTGGGCAGATCTGTTGCTAAAACAATAAATAAAAAGGTATCGTGTAACAGTTTTGAGTTACATTGAAGATGATTATTCTGACCATGTTCTGATTCAACGATTTTTGAAAAACAGATGTATTTTACAGTTAGTATACAGTAATACACTTTGTCCACATGATGATATATTTATAATGGTGACTTGTGTGTGTTTCTAAGATGTTTCGTCCGGCTATTTGACAATCGTTGTCGCTTCCCGATTATAACATAGTTTCCCGTATCACCGTGTTTACCTGCCGAGAGCTTACAGCCACTGGCGTGGTGGTTTATTGTTGCATGAGATGACACAACAAGAGTATATTTACATTAATACAATACTACGTAATTACATTTTATGCATTCTTCGCATGCAAAATAAGAACAAACGCCTCATGTTTGGGCGTAACATAATTTCTTATTTTACAATTCGTCTAGGTATTCCGGCTATTCGTATGAAGTCAAACAGAGGCCAGCGTTGTATTATTCAAAGTACAAATATTGAACACAAAGAGTATATTTCCTTTTGCTGAGACTTTACTGTCACGCGCATTCAACTTAACAAAGATTTTTTCAAATGTTACTGTTTCGCCAAGTATTGGTATTGGTAATACAATAAATTGTCAAGTACATGTAATTAGACAAAATTTGCTTCTCTGCTTACAAGGTACAGTGGGTTTGAAATTACGTCATTCACAGTTTAGTGGTATGGTATATTTTTCTTCTAAATATCCTCTTATAATATAGACAATATTATACAGAATTTTATTACAGCAGGTCATTTATTAAAAACGTACCAGGTCTTGGGTTATTTCGATTGCTATCCCGACGAGAGAATTAAAGAATGTTCGAAGAGAAGAGGGTAATTACTATTGGTTTTTCACTAGTGTGTGCTTTGAGTGCTAGTGCTTTCTGAAAATTAGGAATACTGTTTGCTATATGGGGGTTGGGATTATGCCTTTTTATTAATGAAAAAATTGCTAGCCTTACTTCTCACCTCACAGCTAGTCGTGTGGGACTGCTGAGGGAGATAGTTTTGGGAGGAAGTATGTTTCAGTCAAGGGTTGAAGGAAGGAGGATATGATAAAGTCCCGAGAGTAAAGTTGGACAATGGTGTTACATTTACTATATATATTCAGGAAATCCGACAAATACAAAAATACTAAGATTAAAAGAAAAAAAGAGGCCCATTTTGCCGTAATGTCAATCTGGATGAAAATTGGCTTAAAAATTAATTTGTTGGCAGTTAAATATTTTTGATTTCAGTTTAATGCCTTCTAGTTGATAAGATTTTGAAATTTTATCAAATTACCTCCGTTTTGTCCCCAAAGTAGTGTTCCCTAGGGACTAAGCCCAATCATTTTAACAAATCAGAACCCCTTCCCCTTAAGATACCTTCTACCAAGTTTGGATGAAACAGGTGCAGCAGTTTTGGACAAGAAGTCTAAAATTTTAAAACCCCAAAACGCATCACCTATGTTTAACCCACCCAAGGGTCACGCCTTAAACAAACTTGGTTCTCCGTGGCATCAAGTATTTACATATCAAAGCATTAAGTCTTCTAGTCTTCTATTTGCCCCATTAAGGCCCCAAGATGCACCCCCTGGAAGCTGAGCCCCATCATTTAAGCACGTATTAACCTCTTTTGTTTATCCAAAGGTTACACCTTTAACACTCTTGATTCTCCATACCCTAACATTGCTAAATATCCGTTAAACTCTAGAACATCTAGTTTATAAGAAAACTATTTTTTGAAATTTTATCAAATTTCCCCCAATTGGGTCCCCAAAGTGACAATCCCTAAGAACTGGGACCAAACATTTTAACATTTCTGACACGTCTTCCCCTAGGGACATCTTGTACCAAGTGTGGATGAAATTGGTCCAAGAAGTCGTAACTTTGAAAAGAGAACATTTGTATGAGAAAAGTCCACCTTGGATCTTTGGTCTGAATGGACTGAAAAACCAAGATCATTGGAATCACAAAACACATGACAAACAAACGACAGCTGTACCAAACAATTCAGCATCGGAATAAAACATCAAGACGTAGTCCGAAAAAAAGATTTATTTTCAAAAACAAATTGGAGGTTTGTACAAAATATAAACTGAAACGGACCACAAATCGATATATAATCTATAAGAGAAAGAGCCAAGCATATGTGTTAGAGAGCCATGTACATGATTCAAGCCTACTACAAACCACTACCTATACAAATCAAAGTTAGAAAGCTTAAAATGTAAACTAAGGACTAAAGAACACCCATTAATGTCAATAAAAATGGCCTTGGCAAAACAAATTAGGTGACGCGCAGTCAAAATAAGAATTGTAATGTTCTCCTCTGGAGAACTTTTTCGAACAACCCAATCCACGTCTACATCGCATACGCGAAACACTGTATACATTTGAGCAATACAATCCTTGGGTAATGTATAAAAAGACACATGTATACACATATTTACAAAATATTACAAAAAAAAGAATTTCTAGAGTGAAGATAACACCTTTGTGACGTTTCTACTGGCCCATTTTTAATTAACGTGCAGTGACAGGTTATGATAATTGAGAATGTAGAGACATATAAATGGTAGAAATTGAAGAATCCTACTGATGAAAGGCGCCACTTCTCTAAAGCATTTACGTCAAAAGCAATAACCTCATGATGTAATGAATGCTTGGCAATTACTTACTGTTACTTCCTACTACTAGTAGAAGAAGCGAAGTATTGTTGTAGATGGGGAAGGATAATATGGCACTTTGAAAAACAAACTTGATTGTTTGTTTAATTAGGTCTTAATGTCACTGATTTCGTGACCAAAGACTAAAAGAGAAATATCAAATAATAGGACAGAAAGCGAAGCGGCGCCGGGAACAGGAAATCAAAGCAAAAGGGACAATCCAAAAGGATGAAACCATGCAATGTCGTTTCCGCCTACTCTTCTAATGAATAGGGGTTTAAAAAATCTCTGAACATTGGAACGCAAGCTTATCACCCCGCCGGAGGATGTGCTGATTTTTGTCCGGCCTCTAACTTTCAACGTGTTTGTCTTTGGAAACCCTACCAAGAACGCAAGTTCCCGCCAGCATAGCACTGAAGGTAACGAATACATTCAAACTTCCTTACCTTGATAAGGTATCAAAAACACGGAAGGGGAATACTCTTGAAAGTTTCTCGAACTACAGGTAGTTTTTTTTTCCAAATTATGGGAAGCCTTTACTTTCACAAAAATCAGATCAATGATCGCTAAAAGGCTATTTGAGCGGACATTGAAGCACTTTTTGTTCGCGCACAGTTCCAAAACGAACACATTATACATAAATATGATATTAACACATTGACTAACATGAATTTCCAACAAAAGTCAATGCCCTCGTATGGTTCCGTAATGAATGTTGATCGAAGATCGAAGAAGCTGAGCTAGAGTAACTAGTATAGGTTTGACGTATAGAGGTACCAGGCGTCCTTTTTCTTACTTCTTCCTCTAGTTGAACCTTTGTGTTTAGTTCATCATCTGGAAATTAGGGGTCGTATCCTGGGGAAAAACAGGGTGGGGTATATGTTTACGGCATATTTTTTCTGCCGTAAACATATATTTGCAGGGAATTTTGTCATTGAATACAGTAAAAATTGCGATTGCCCCGCGTGACCCGTCACCGCAGGCTACGCTGTCTAAAATCCGATAAGGTCTTCCTCACATAACAGACTATTCAACACATACTAGATATTGTTTGTAAGAAATATAGTAAAAGAATTCTGCCATTTTGGAAATGAAAATACGAGTGTATGAACTATGTGACGTCATTACCATTATTGGAACATAATTATGCTCGTAGCTTTGGATTCATAATCAAATTCTAGATTTGATATCGAGGTCTGGTCTATTCAAAAATCACAAATATTTTTTCTTTAGAGCGTCCATTGATGATAATTAACTCGAAGCTAGACCTGGATTTTGGGACGAGGGTCTCTCAAACAGAGTATTGAGCAGCGGAATATATATTGCAGTTCAACTCTGTGCTTTTCTCCCTTTTGAAAAGATTTTTCGATTTCCTTGCATGTGCTCAAATATGTGACATATGTAGCTATAAGTGTTACGAGGCATATATTGCAGGTCAGGAAACACAGATTCCATTAACCTGTCAAAGTAACTGGTGCGTTGTAAAATCGAACGTACAGCAGAATATATAGAGGAAATCCATGTCTGGTACAAAATGTTTTAGTGTACTTCTAACTTTATATGTCACTATGGAGAGAACTAAGTGTATACACTCTGTGTTTGAAACAACCGACAGACGATCCGCCACCATAAATTGTCACGAAAATAACACCTCATACTCTTTATAAAAACTCTAAAAATAATTGCAAGACTTTATAATGATTTTTGACTCTTTTAACATTAAGATTCTGAAAACTCGAAATTCTAATAATTTCTTTTATTTGTACCTCTTCCTACAAAGGCTTGATTGCCTGCAAAACGTGTCCAAATGAATACGTATTAACTGATTCCTATTTGTTTGCGCTTACATCTAAAAAAAATTGGCATGACCATTTTATGGTATTGTGAGAGTGTGGTTATTGTCTTTTATTAACATCAGGATTTCTCCCTCCCCGTTTTGGCTCCGAAACTTTGATTTATCGAGGTCTGGTCTATTAGAAAATCACAAATATTTTTTCTTTAGAGCGTCCATTGATGATAATTAACTCGAAGCTAGACCTCGATTTTGGGACGAGGGTCTCTCAAACAGAGTAATGGTTCTTTCCTCTTATATTGTTTTAACTAGTGGCGTATTTATTTTGTAATCTTGCATTTGTTTAACTGTCATACTCTTAAAATAGTAAATCGAAAAACCCAGACGATATTCTAGGCCGTAAATCCATGGACATTGGCAAACAATAAGAAAACGTTGGACGCACACAGAAAAGACTTAAGACTCTTTTATCACACATCTCCTAAAACCCCAAGACTGTAATAACCAGTTTTGAAATTGATAGATTCTTGATTATATGCAAAAATAAATATTTGTCAAGTACGTGTTAAAGTGTTATCAATTAGCTCTCTACTAACATGATATGATGCATTTTTAAAGAATGATATGATAACACTTGATATAACCTTCGATTCTGCTTTTAATATTCCTTCTTCTCTCCTAATAAATCTTTATTGTAGAGGATGAGTTTAAACAGCAGCAATAAACAAAATATAACAAATAAAAAAATACATCATGTTTATATTTATTTTTAGTATTTTTGTTATTGTGGCATGCATTTGGTCACGGCTGTATACAGTTTTTAAAACTGAACTTTTCAAACAACGCTAGGCTTCAACAGTTCAAGACAAAAATAATTTTTATTTGTTATTAATGGGCTGCCGAACAACAAATGATCAGCCCTCAAAAGTTCAACAGCAATAATTCTTTATTTGTTAAAAATGTTACTTATACTATAAAAGATCGTTGGTGGCCAAAGTTCGGAATAAGATGCGTGTCGTTTGGCAGGTCTGGCTCACACGGTTTTCTTCAGTAACATAACCTTATCGGATTGTAAGAGTATTAGAATATTGAGGGGACTCCATTCTTACCATAACTTTTTCAAAGATTACCGACAATAAAAACGATCCGCAACGACACAACATGTTCCTTCGTTATGAATAGTGTAGAACTTCGGGTCAACAACGCCTTATGAGTTAAAATGTGACGTCACCACTCTTTGTGCCGCATAACAGCAGGATAAAAGCTATGCTTCTTCTTCTCAATGGTAAGGACCACCTTCAACAAGCTGAGGAGTTTGTCATGGAAGGATTAAAACATCGACAGGAAATGAAGGACGAGAGAAGAAAGGAAAAAACAGCTTAGATTTCATGCGATAATGTGTGAAGTGCTGATCTAAAGGAGTCAGTGGTGTAACATGTCTGAACTATGTCCGGTGTAAGTTTGTTCAATTCTGATGTGGTACGAGGGAAGAAGGATTGTTTTCTGTGTTCTGTTGGAAGTACAGTTTATGATCATGTCTTGATTGTTTGAGGGATGGTTTTAATTGATCTGATTTAACAATGGCTAACTGGTCCTTTACAATTTTGAAGAAAAAAACTAAGTCAGACGTGCATCTTGTCGTCTGTCAGCTAAGGAGCGCCATTTAAGATGCTCCAGCATATCTGATACACTATATGTTCTATGATTGTGCCTGTGTTTATAAGTACATAGCATGCATCCCTGCGTTGTATTATTTCTATTTTGTCAATTTTTTCCTGAGCGTATGGGTCCCACACAGTTCGGGCGAGAACGAACTAAATATGTGTATGCCTTAGCTTTTAGGGATGTTGAACCTACTTCTAAGTTTCGTTTTCAGTGGCCTAAAATTGAGTTGGTCTTTTTGCACATGTTATAAATATGAATAGTGACACCCAGGTAGTTCGCCTTGTATACATACTCAAATATGTGACCGTGAAGTTTATAATTGTACATGGTTGGAGATTTACTTTTAGTTGCAGAGTGTTCATTGCATTTACTTTGGTGGAACACCATCTTCCATGTATTTCCCAGAGTGCTAGCTTGTCTTGCTGCATCATGATTGTCTCACTGTTTGAGTTGATAACTTAATATGCAATTGTATCATTTTCAAATAGACGAATGGTAGAATTAAATCCAGCTTTCAATCCAGTTTATGATATATCCCCTTTATGCCATACTATTTTAGTTTATGTATAAGCAAGGAATGGCTGATCTTGTCAAAGTCCATTATAAGGATGTCAGTTTGGATGCCTCTTCGTCGAGATTTCTGGACACGTTTGTCAAAAAACTCAATAATCTGATTTTCGCATGACCCATTAGACTTAAATAGGTCTGGAAATAGATAGGAAGCTCTAATGCGCAAGAAGAACTTCCGCAAGCACGAGGCAGTGGCAAAACTGCTGCTGGACAGGTGGGCAACCCCTTGCAATGATTGCAATGCTTCTTTAGTTTAACTTCGTCTGCAGATTAATGAGGTGAAATGGCTGATTAGGAAGTGGGTCTTCACAAATTTTTCTATAATTCGCTGGCTTGAAACCTGTTAACAAACTTACCAAAAATTCATTTTATGGCAGATCATCTGGAGCTATTATAATTATTTTGTTATACTTTAGTAATTGCTTTCATCTCAATGATGAGTAGAAGAATACATATGTCACTTTAAATAGAAGGTCCTCCTGCCTCTCTTTAGTGGCATTTAACAAAAAGAAGATCAGCGCGGTGGCCAAGTGGTTAGGGTGCTTGCTTTGCGCTGACAGACTGGTGCTAGAAGCACAGGAAGTGGGTTCGAATCCCGGTCGCGTCAAAACCTAAGATGTTAAAATTTGGCAATCTTTTCGGTCCCTGTTAAGCGCTCAGCTTTACTGGGTAGGAGGATGACTGGTTGGTTCATTGTCAGGATAATGTGACTGCGTGAAGTATCATGGCAATGTGTCTGCGGTGTGATATTTCAGTAAGACAGCATTATAAAGTCGCCATAAGTGCGCACTATCACAAGCAAACACCGTCTCGATATGACCTATACATGAGTTAAAGGAACGCTAAACACCAATAAACAAACACATTAACAAAGCAAAGAGAGCAGAAATTTAAGTTTATTTTTCATATTTCCCATATATTATTGCTCATATCTCATAGGTGATATCCTTAAGACAGGGGGAATCGGGCTTTTTCAAATTGTGTCCCTGTGGCTATAATACAAAAATGCAACCTGAATCATGCTTTCGATAAATATTATATTTATAAGAGGAAGGAGCCAAAACTCTGTGTGAATATAAATGGGACCGACAATATTTAAACAAGGCGATCATTGATAGTTTAAGAAATATGATAATCCAATTACTGCATAAATGGCATAAGAGAATTCATGGTTTTCAATTGTTTTTAAGTGTGACCCAATCTTAGTTTTGACTACCTCCGGAGTCATTCTTCTTTTTCAATCTGGGAACTCCAAATTCCAAAAAATTCATTTTTTTTTATTTGAAACATGCTTATGAAATGTAAAATCAAGTTTGCTCAAAACGTGAATCTGGAGCCATCAATGTGCCACACCCAGGGGTAAAGTTTTTTTTATGGGTTTTCAATTTCAAAAGTCTTTTTGTAAAAGAAATATGGAGACAGAGCATTGATTTCCAAATGTAGCAACCTAATATGAGATTGAGATTCAAGTTTTATCAAAGAGTGAACCTGAGGCTATTTATTTTTGCCTTACCCAGGAACAACATACATTTTATAAAGTTAATCACAGATTTCAAATTTAGTGACAGAGCTTTGATTTTTAGCGTCCTAAGATTATTTGGTTGAAACCTTTTTTAAATTATGGACTCTTTTGCCATTTAAAAAAAAATTAAAGTTAAAACAAATCTTAAAACTTTAAATATATATTTGGTTCACAAGTCCAGTTGTTGCCTATTTAAAATGCTTTTTATTTTCATTTATTTTTTCCACAACAAATTCCTTTTTCAGTAATTAAAATTGAAAGTGAAATTAGCCGCCGTAAGTGTATTCATCGGAACAGCCAACGTAAATGACAGGTGTAGATACGTTTCCTTAGCAACGAAAGAGTGCTTGGGAAAAATAAATATAAACGAAATAAGGTTTTATACATATTTAATATGAATAATACAAATGGTCTCAAACATGTTAATTAACAACTTTACAATTAAACAATAACAGTTAAATGTTAATAAACGTGAAAGTGCACGCGGAGGAATGAATAAGTACTACGACATGTTTTCAATATTACTACGCCAGAGTTATGCTAAAATAAACGATAAACCATTTCTATTGTTTATATAGAGATATTACATCGTAATGTAAATAAAGTGTCATAACCAAATTAAGAATCAGGTGGACCAAATGGACCAACCATTGTGAAAGACTAATTATAAAACAAGCCAGAAAACCATCTAAATGTGCTAGACTCATTAATTCAACAGGTGACTTTTTAAATGAACTTATAATGTAAGCGAAGGTTTTATATATCAATCTATGTGAAACTATTATCACAGCTGAATCAATCGATCGGTATGTGTTATTGACACTTAAAAAGCCATAAAAGTACACACAGTATATGTACTGTGTGTTGTTGTTTATTGTTGTTGATTAATTGTTAAGGTTAACATAGGTTACCGTTTTGGTGAAGCATCATCCAGTTGTTTACCGTCTCTTATTGATCCAACTCCTTGCAGAATTATATAATAAACAAAAAACAAAACGTTTGAAGACATAATGAAGGTTGCAACAAACCGACCATACATGCAACACAATAAGGAGATAAAAGGAAAAGCATACCAAAAAAAGTACAGATAGAGATGAATTTTACTCATTTCCGAAGACGAGATCTACCAAATATTATTTTATCATGACAGCCTATCTTTTAGTTTCTAAAACAATTCAAACTTTTCCCTATTATATCCCCCCTTAGAAGTATTATTTGCGAATTAAAGCGAGAGAACGTTTTCAGTCATGATATATGTATCATTTAGTGTCTCTTTAGACCTCTTTTCCGAAGAATAAAACCCATGTTACTTGAATCCAGTGTACGTGTGTGTGTCAAAGCGTGTGTGTGTGTGTGTGTGTGTGTGTGCGCGTGCGCGTTCGTGTCAATGTGTGTGTGTGTGTGTGTGTGTGTGTGACAATATCTTTAAAAGCTTTGCCATGGGAATCTATAAGCCATATACAAAACGCTGATTTGATATCTACGAAACTCATGTGCAGACGTATCTTATGTGACGGAATGACCACATTAACGGTGAATTTGAGTCATCGTTATATCACAGTACAAGATTTAGGGTTTGTAACAAGGAAATCATCGGAGGCGTTAACAGTGATTGGAATAAATAGACGTCATAATAGGCAGACGACAGTTACATACATCAATTGGCTTCTGAACGCGATAGTAAAACATATATCGTCGTCTGGAATGTGTAGTGGAGCTACCGGAAACTGACTCTTCTGCACTGTCTCTGTAATTGTTTTGGACATATATGAACTTGATTTATCTACACGCACATCATTAACAATAGTTCGTTGGATTGAAATATATATGTATTAAGTCAACATAGAGTAAATTAAACTGAATCAGATTTAGTAGTACAAATGTAAGTGATTAGTTATCATCAGCATGGTTTCTGGGCATTCACTTCATCTAATCTAGGGTAGGGAAGGTTGAGGAGGTCTCATTAACCCATTAAACAGTAGTGTATAATGTTTGATGTGGGTAACCGTCCTAAGTAAGCCCACGTAAACAACATTCAATATATTTAAAGTTGCTTTAAATGATTTCCCCGATAATTTCATTATTTCGATGTGGCTGTTGATGGATTGCCAGTGTTGTTTGTTGATCACATTCATATTAATTGGCATTTCATCATTAATTGATAATCAACTTTAAACTTTTATACAACGTTTAATTCGTACCCGCTTTTATATCCATTTACACGGTGTATCTTCAATGGGCCTCCTAGATGTGGTTTGATAACAATTACTTATACCGAACCTAGGTAACTAATCTAGTCCATGTTAATAAAACTGCTGGCAATGATTTGGGATTCTGACGTTCATATAGTAGGTACACTATGAAATCCGTCTTGACAAGGGCACTGTATTAGCAACAATATCATTCTATTATTGAAAATGATCAATAATATCAGATGGAGCGACGGATCGCCTAATCCACGTCTACACGCAGTGTTGATTAACATGGATTTCAAGTACACCAACTTAATGAACAGAATGCCTGCAAGTTGATTCCGTTTCCTTTCAACTCAAATTTAGGAAGCAATTAGGAAAATAATTTCCTCGTGTTTAACCTCCGAAGCTGGTATTTTCCAATTGTTCAAAATGACCCGTATACAAAAAAGAACAGTATCAAACAGACAACAAAGTGCCTGTCCGAACCGTTACTGCTTCACGTTGACTGTGAAATAATTAGGATAAAGAAACATATCTTTGTTGTTCCTTGTTAAAGTAAACTCCAAAGATGGTTGTGGTGTGGAGAGTTGGTTGTAATTGTTTTCAGTTGCAACAAGACAAATTCCGTACAATGCATGCTGTGGAAGTGTTAATGCTAAAACCTAAATAAATAAATAAATAAATAAACATCAAACCTACACAGACATCAAAGCGAGAAGAAATATGATTCGACCGTTATGAGACATTCAACGCTAATATCCACTGTCTTCTCTATGTCGGTTAATTTTATGTTAGCGTATATTGGCTTTCCTATTCACGTGTAAAATGTACACGCCCAGTTGTATTTGATACATGGTATTGTACAATTTAGTCCTAAAGTTTTTATTGTTATGATTTAACAGCATATTTCAACTTTTACTTAATCAAATTGTATATATCATCCAAATAACTATCAGAGCTGCAGAACCGTTCCTCGATTATATTGTATGACTGATTCGACTGGACCACAGAACAATCGCCGACGCCAATAATAGTAGTAAAAGCTAATTTCTAGTCTGCTAAAACCCATTCACACACAACAATGATAAAGTATTTGATTAATTTTGCGTATATTTTACAAATACAGATTTATCCAAGTGCGGTATTGTTCAGGGCCAATAATCGGGTAAATGTATCGGATGTCATGTGGAATTATCTTGACGGGGGGATTTAAAAACACAGTTAACCACGTGTATTATTAAAACTTCTATATATACCACTGAAGGTCAGGTAAGAACAGTCATTGATAATCAGTGTATTCGGTGTTTACCTGTACTCATCACGATATTCACTAGGGAGTGTGGGTATCCATTGTACTTTTGACAACTTGTTAATATTTTGATTAAATGTCGACGAACAGCAAGGTCTTTAATTAAGGTTGCATATAGCAGTTTTCATAGAGATTTCCTGCTTCGGTTGTCTATTGGGAATGGTTTGATTCATTTTATTCCAACATATTAAGGGTTCTTGAAACGACCATGTGTCAAGGCTTTGCCAATAATGAATGTATCGGTGGTCGTCGTCCAGTTGGGATCCAAGGACAACATTGTACAAGGTGCTTGTGTTCCTTTTGACTGCGCTTTGTTTGTGCTAGTGTTATAAGTGTCAAGTCTCGGCTTCTTTCTATCTGTTTGTTTTCTTGGGGTTTAACGTCCCTGCGACTTTGTTATGCTTTCTCACTGCAAAAAATCACACCGCAGAAACATTGACATGTTGCTTCTCATGAAATCTGCACGGTGTTTCTTTTAGAAGGAGGAGCTTGACTGTAGTTTCTTAGAATCTCCTTTCTGGTATCAATGTTTGGCGAATAACAAATCAACTAGGTATTGTATAAATATGCTTAACAAAGTCCAAATAAGCCTGCATGATTCATGGCTTAAGCTGTTAATTAACTATGAATGTTTAAAAAAAAATACCACAGTTAACATTTACTAATAATACATGTAAGAACGATAGCAAATATGTCAAAAAAATCATCAACCAGAAAATGCATTGAAAACAATTCAAATTTATGATTTACATGCAATTGCTGGTTTGACTATTATCCAAACGTATTTGACCTTTTCAATACCTTTGATGATTTTATCCAGTTTAACATAATTGTATATTCCATGTTAATATTGTCATTTGACGGTCATTATTTGTTGAATTTTGGTCAGGTCTCGGGTGACTTTTTACTTTAATTTGCTTAATTTGCGATGTACAACTCTTGAATTGGTTGGTGAAAACTATGTTCCAAACCATGAAGATCTAATAAAAACGCTTTCCGTGCATGTGTGAAACACCAAAAAATACTGTAAGAAAGATAATGAGTGTTACAATTTAAATCATAGGAAATTAGCGATAGAAGAAGAGAAGCAGAGCTCAAGAGGCAGAACTAACTGTAACGATAATGAAACGCATAAAACTATTCAAAGCACCGGTACATCTACAATACAAACGCATACAGCTTAGAGTTTATCTATAAATCTTTATAACAACTGGTTCCAATCAAAATACACAGTGCAGCTCGGTAAAACGTGAATCCCGAGCCGGAGCCTGGATAACCAGCTCAAAACTACGAAAACGACTTTTGAAAAAAATGTGTTGCACCTATATACGGACTCCCTAACCTACAAGGATTATTGCGGAGATAGTTGTCATGACATCACAGGGGTCAAGGGTCAAAGGACTTAGTCATGCAATATGTGCTATTCCGTATAGTAACTTAATAACGCAAGCTGTTGTACTAGATGTTCAAACTTGTAAATGTAAAGATCGAGACAATAACAATTCCACATAGGACATAATACTTAAGCCAAATCGACCAAGTTTAGATTTTCAATTCTTTTTTGGATATTCAACATATGGCAGACAAGCTCTCTTTGACCCCTGATTATTGTAGAATACTATGTCGTCCTCGTTTGGGTAGTGCTCAACGTGCAAGATTTCTAAAATGTCGTATGCGAGAGATTGGAGTAGGTTGGGGGTGGGGAGTGGTTCGCAGCTCGGGCACTATCAGGTATTTACGTGATTGGCAGCTCGTATCGAATGGTCCTTTTTGATGAGGACTAAAAAATGACGGTCGCGTGTCTCTCAGATGTGTTGGCTGATTTCGACCATCTTACGGGGGTGCCAACGCGACACTGACACGACAATGCAACAACACAGGTTACTTTTAGCGCCCTTGGCGCGGTACTTCTGTCGCGTTGATTTTAGTGTGTTGATTTTGTCACGTTGTCCCCCGACAACACGACATGGCCGAAATCGGCCACCATACTCAGGCGAGCTAAATACCTCATCGTATAAGAGCAAATACAATTACAGTTAATAAGTAGAATTGCTTACAAAAATACACAGTAAATAGTAATAGTAACAGTAAGTTAAAACATTGCGACAGCAGGATTCGAACCTGCATGTCTGGTCATAGATGCCACTTCACAAGGAAATGTTTAAACTATGATAAATACCTTATGAACCAATATAAACCTAGACATGTGTTAACAAGAAGCACCATATAAGAAACAAAGACTTTATCTTAAAGTCCAATACAAGAAACCTATTAGTATTTAGTACCATATAAAATCACATCAGACTTTGGACGTCGTGATTTGCGTTATTCCAGTGATAAACTGGAAGATGATTTTATGAGCCAGACAGCTTCGACAGGACGTATGATTACTTCACACGTCAATAGCCACATCGACCGGGGTCCTGCTCTAATGAAGTCGCCCCATGTACGTCGACCCTGCACCACGTAACCCACGCTGGTCACAACAGTATAACGACATCGATGTTTGTGGATTACTTAGCCATCTAATCGTATTAGATTGGTTTTTGAGAGACGGTGAGATCGACTATGACAATCGTGGAATAGATTATCTTGAGGCGTCAAACTCATGCACTGGTAATGGAACATGCTGGCAAATAGAGTTATGCTGACAGAACCAAGCATTATATATATAAAACCTTACTTAATGCAAACACAATCAGTGGCTCAAAATACAGAAAGTACCAGACACATGAATAACAACGAAATCAAATGTTTTATTGTATTATTTTCATAGCGGAAAAAAGACCGAACGCCCTCGAGACAATCCGAAACAGGATGAGAGGAGATAGGAACTGCGGCGACTAAATCAGAATATTGCACACATCAAATGTTTTAAATTCTCATGTCACTAGGCCGATCAGGTTCATGAGAAATAGATAATTCAAGATTTTCAAAATGGCCGCCATGGCGGCAATCTTGGAAGGATCTGCTGAACAAACGTAAGAACATCTATATCACATGTCAAATTAACACATAAGAGTATTTCAAGTGTATAAATTCATAAGGAAATAGGAAAGAAATTAACAAAACAGTGTTCGGTATACCAATATGAATGTTTGATGACACTGTGTCAGTTTTGAAGCGATAACAAGTTTAACGGAAGGCGGATTGATGCTGAGTAACCGAATAGCTCACATGCACAATGCTTGAGTGAGTTAACGTCCATCATTGTAGAAGTCAGATACACCAGCCAGGGAAAGTCAAGTTGGGGACCCACAGAGTCTGCAGTGAGGCCGTGGAGGTTTAGTAAAATGTCTGCCGCAAATCTTGAATAATCTTCAATAACTTTTTGTTAAATCAATATTTTACATTACAATTTGAGCACGTAAAAAGAGAGATAAACACTAGTTAACTTTAGCATAGGAATCAGTATCATCATAATTTAACGTTTATTCTAGCATTCCAGCTCTGCAGTGTGTGGTCGAAATGTCCAGCATAAAAAAAATGTTTTCGCCACTCGGAACATGTTTGCCTCTTTTCTGTCACTCGAAAGCTTCCATGTGTTACGGAAAACAGCGAGCGTGTCCAGATATTTGCAGAACAGAAGCGCGATAATATGTATCGAACGTCAACAGACTATCCATTTTCGAGTAACTTTTTCTCTACATTTATTCGTCTCCGAAAATTGTTTTAACACCATACTGTAATATAACATCTGTAATCGTCCAAGCATTGCAATTAATCGTCTCGATATGACAATTAACCTTCCCGATATGACAATTGTGTTTGTGCGTGCGCGCGTGCAAGTGTGTGTGCCTTTTTTGCATGTATAACATGTATGTGTAAATCTTACTCTGTGTGCTTATATAGCTATACTTGTGTTGTACCTGATAAGTTGTAAAACTTACATTAAGGATGTATGGGGCGAGAACCGACTATTTCATAAAATCAAACTTTTGTTATATTCTTGATTTTTGGGAAGACATTTCCATAAAAAAATTATATGTTGCCGCTCTTCTATTTCCTCTTGAGCCACTCGAATGTAATGCGTTTGAGTGTAGCTAAAATTGAGAATTTTCCCGAATTGCTTTATGAAGAACCCACAGTGTTAATATATCTCTTATTATCTCTCAGAAAGGAAGTTTTTATTGAAAACCAGTATTGATAAAATATAAATTTCAGATCCAGCGAGAAAAAAACCCATTTTTTCTAGTTTTGCAGATTATTTAGTTCCTAAGATATAAAAAATATGTGCCAACAAGTTTAATGATTTTTCCTTCTATATAAACTTATAGAATTTTTTCCAAATCTAGCTTTTTCTCTGCAAATTTATCAACAAGACATATACTTTAAAAACGAATACAATTTACAAATAAAAATTATGGGTTGCCGAACTACTTTTTAAACAATTTTTGGACAAAGATTCATGTAAGATGTATTTCTCCTTTGTGCCATCTGAACTCTGAACCAAGAGGTCCATGGGCCTTAACGGTGACCTGAAATTGCATTTTGTCAATGTAGATTAATAAATGGTCTTGTTAAAATTTTACTCTTGGATGTTGATTGATCGATGGATCCGACCTTAACGTTCTGGGAATAGCTATAGTAGTATG
>JAUMGZ010130432.1:0-16293 GCA_032359645.1 Pododesmus macrochisma
ACTTTATTGGGTCTATTGTGAATACTTTTTGAGAAAATGTAATGTAAAGTTTTGAAAAAATTAACGTCTCAAGTATCATTAAGACTGAACATATTCGCAGTTATATTTTTTTTTTATATAAATGTTATTTAATACTCGTATGTGCCTCTTGAACGTTTAGTGTTTATTTTAACGTTCAGAATTTTAATTGGTAGTTTTTGAGGTGGAAGTATATACATATGTATTTAATACAAATGTTTGTAATGTTGATAACTCGCTAACTACTGGATGCGTTTACATCAAGTTTATGTATGTGTTGCCTAATTTTTGTGGTGTAAAACTAACTTTGAAAAATATTTAAGCAGGGGGAAGGGTTGTTTTCCAATGTTTGTGAATGGTTTTGTACTACAAATAAATTTAAAATTTCTGTTAACAGTGGATAAAATGACATGGGCTATGGTTATGGTTGAAATGATATTTATTTACATAAAAAACTGGTTCGTCCATAACTCATAGACACAACAACTTTCAAAGTCAAGTAACCTTTACATAGAATTTACTATTACCACCAATATACATGGCTTTCAAGATATTTAAAAATGATTAAATCATAAACTTGTAGTATTGTCATTGTAAAAAAAAACAGCTGTTTTACCTGACACTCATAACACGTACCGACAACGATGAGTAGTTCCCGATGCACTGTACACTACTTTCTGTATTTATAAATGTCAAAGCTATTACATTTTATTTAAATTCTCTTCATGCTTAATTTAAAATTAATACGTAAATAGAAACAAAAAAGTTAACTATTTCCTGAAACGGTGAACATTTTATAGTATATATTAATAAGGGCATGCAGAAGACACAATGGGTCTATTGAGAATGGCAGGATGTGTGTTGCTATGGTCTATTGTGGCAAATAGCGTCACAATTGTTCATTTCCCTTTCAAGTGAACACTTACAGGTTATTTGTGTGTGCATTTAAAATTTTAAAACAGTTTGTTTTTCTCTCGAAAAAGATAAATAAGAATTTAATGAATTAGAGATATAAAACTTTTAATACATTTGAAAATGTATGATTCATTAACTACTGTGTTAGTTAAGTAGGTTAAGTTAACTTAAGTATTACTCAAATTACAGATAACTTTTCTAACCACCAAGATCTGTGGTATCACACAATTTACCTCTCTGATCAAACCATTGAATTAATTTAGAATGTTAACCCTAAAAAGAAAAGAAAAAAATTGCTTTTGGTTTCACTCAAATATATATGTTGTTTGAAGCTGCACAATCTTACTTTCCAATGGATATACTTCAAACATGTGTTAGACACAATAATACCTCTAATGACTTTGCGTTTTAAGGGTCCTGGGTTTAAGTTTGAGGACATGCAAGCTAGGTGATCAGATGGAATTGTTTTCAATTCATGGTGTTTTCATGCCTTGTGATTGAGCAAGCTATCTGGTCATTTAACATTATTTTTGCAACTTGTTCAACGAGATTGGAAAATGACAACAATCCACAGTCACCATAAGAAAACCACTATAAATCACAAAATGTTTACTTTCAGATATGTCGTTCTAGCCTTACAAAAACTAGGACTAGACCCAGATGTCTCAACCTGTCACTTGGATGACATAGAGCAGAGTTATCTGCCCTTGTGGAAGCGTGTAGTAGCCTTTTATACACTTAGACTGTCACTAGCTCCAGTAGTGGAATCTCTCATACTGTTAGACAGGATGATGTTTCTTTATGAAAATGGTAATATTCTAAACTTTACTGTAGAGTAAGCATAAAAATGAAATATATACAAAATATTGTCTATATGCCACAACTATTGAGCTCTGAGTTCACAGAAGTCTTATATAGCAGAGATGATCCCATGAATTCACTATTATTGAATTTACTTAAGTTATATATTAGAGATAAAATAGGCTGATGGGGCAGACCAATTACGCCACAATTATTGAACTTAATTAACAGATATATTGTATAGTAGAGATGATTCCATGTACGTTTTAACGATAGATGGGACTGTCTAATTACTTCTCATGAATTCTTTTCAGAAATATCTTACATATTAATGTATAATTCAAAGAATGTTCTTTACATAAAAGGGACAGACAGAGCTGTGTTATTATGTCCCTGTTAGCGAATCAAATGTTTTAAACATTAATATATGATTTAACACGTGACTTTATCTAAAATAGATAAAGCATATAACTGTGTTTAACCCAGTTGTTCCCTGCTAAGCACCCAGCAGTTCTGGGTAGTAGAAGGACTGGTTTGCCTAGTGTCAGGATAATGTGGACAATCAGAGCATCATGCCAATGTGGCATGATATTTTAATGAGACAGCACTATAAAGTCATCATCAGGGTGCAGTGTCACAAGTAGACAGTCTCAATATGACCGAGATATGTTTGAAAGGGACGTTAAACCCTAATACGGTAAATCAAACATATTCTATCGAAGTTATATTCTGTATATTTTAGGTTTATTCATTATCTATACTATACTTTCTGTCAGTAATTAATATGATGTTCTGTATATTTCAGGTTTAACCAGCAGTCTTATTCCAATATTTGACCCTTCTCTTTCACCTAGGAATTTTGTGCTCCTATCTCATCGACCAAGAGACATCCATTCTCAAAGTGTAGATGATGGAAAAAATTGACTCTTCTTTATATGAAATCTGCCTTTAAAGGAAATTTGTTTTAAAATGAAATATAATTGTTTTGTTTTTTATTTTTATGAATTAAAAGTTACAAGATGTAGGAAACTTAAGGATAGTTTGTTATTTATAACCTGAAATGTTTTGAAAATTCTTCAGCTGGATAAGAGTTGCCTCCCCTAGATTACATTTAATCACTAAGAATATTTACCGGTAAGTCAATTATAATGAAAAATTGTTGCAAGCAGACACCACACTTGACCTAAACATGCGTTGAAAGGGACGTTAGGCACCAATAACACAAACAAACAAACCATTTTAACCACAGCTCCAAGGTGGACTTTCACTTAGCAATGCTGTCCATCTTCCTGCATTAGGTTTTCATATTTTCAACTTCTCCAAAACAACGAGATCAATTTTACCAATAGGAAGCATCCTTGGTGGAACAGAAAGGTGGTTCAAGTTTGTTCTAATAATGGGGTTCTGCCCAAGGACATTACTAGGGGGCCAAAATTAGACTTTTCTCCTACAATTTCCGTCCGTAGTCGTCGACTATTGTCGTAAACTTTTCACATTTTCGACTCCTGCACCAAAACCACTGGATCCATTTTATCCAAACTTGGTAGTAATTATCCCCAAGGAAAGGGTATTCAGATTTGTTCAAATTAAGGGGCTCTTCTCTAAGGGGCCAAAATGGGGAACATTTGACCAAATTTCAAAAATCTCCTTCCAATAAACTAGAAGGCCTAGAGCTTAATGTTTCGGTATGTAGTAACTTTAGGGTATTGAGAACCAAGTTTGTTCAAGGCGTAACCCCTGGCTTCAAAAATAAGTTACATGTTTTGAGGTAAAAATTCATCACTATAGCAAATATATTATCTTTTTACATTCAAATGCCTAAAACTTACTTATAGCAGGCCCATTTCATTCAAACTTGGTAGTAAGTATCCTAGGGGAAGGGGATTCAGATGAACCAATGGGCCTCTTTTTTCCTCAAAATATCAAAAATCTTCTCCTTATAGACTAAAAAGAGCTAGAGCTAAATATCTAGTAACATTGGGACATGGAGAAGATTGTTAAAGGTTTAACCCTGCAGTTACTATTCACTGTGACCTAGATTTACCTTGGCAGTGTCTCAATATGACCAAGACATGTGTTAAAAGGGATTTTTAACTCCAATAAAACAAATTTCATTTTTATCCATCATTGTGAATGAATCTGAATCCCCTTCATGAATGCATGCATCCTACCAAGTTTTGTTGAAATGAGCCAATAGTGATGTCGAAAAATGTGCAAAAAAACATTTGCCTTCTATAAGACATATATATTAAGTTTTGAAATTTGACCAAAAAATTAATACCGGTAGCCTATATTTACAATGTACTCCCAGGGTTTCACCTTTAACAAACTTGGATCAAGAACCCTACGTATACAAGCATTTTTTAAGCTCTACACATTTACCAACCAGTTGAACAAATAAAGATCTGAAAAGATGCCAAAGGTGCTTCTGAACAAGTTGAGATGAAATTGCTAGAAATCTTATGGAGAACAGATCTAGAAAGACAGGGTTTCTATGGGACAAGTCCATCCTTCTGTTCAGATGAATTAACATCAACATTTAATGAGACACCTGTCCTTTTACTGCACTCCATGGTGATTTTCTTGCATGAAAAACCATGAATTAAAACAGACTAAGGCTTGTTACAATTGGCTGCAACATAGTTCTCCAAATACAAACAAATTTCCAGAATTCCTTGGAGAAAAAAATAAATTAAACATCGTAGAATCACTTTTAGATTTTAATTTGTTTACATCCTTTATTTTGTGCTACACAAATTTAGGAATAATTTACAAAAATCAATTTGTACAATGCAATTCAAATGAGAACATTCAATATAAATGAAATAAAGATATTGACAACTGAAGATGCTCAGCAGTTCCTTGTCATTCAGAACACCCATCGGTGTTATTTGGCTTGTTGTTTTACTATATATACTGATAATTTGAATTTTAGATAACTACTACATCTATAACAAGACCACGTAGAGGACCAGGGCAGCAGCGACCTAATTTATCTAATGTAAAGAATTATACAGGATTAAAAATAACTATCGACAATCCTAATTTATTCGGTGAGGAGGACCACATTTTCAAATTAGCCTTTAATTGTTCACTGTTCACTGCATACTCTAGAAGTCACTAATTGATGTCTAGTTAGTTTTGTTAACTTTGAGGTTTGGTGTTTTCACATTGTATGAAATGAATTTATATGAGCATTAATAAATCATCTTGATAATATACCAATAATACTGATTAATACATAAGTTAAGTGGGACTTCCATGTTTTACAGGACAAAACATTTTATTTGCTTACAGCTTTCAGTTTACTAATTACAGTGCAACGTAGACACATTTCACTTCAATTACACTGTACACAACAACTGTGTTCTGCTATAGAATCAGACATGACACACTATTGTTTACATCACTGTTACTTTAGATTCTGAGAGAGCCACATACTGTTACAAGACTATACAAATGAAGCCAGATCTTTTGATGATTTTATAAATCAGAGATAAAAATTATTTTTAAAACTTATATGAACAGTTTAAGAAATTTCATTTTATAAGTTCCAGACAGTGACTGTCAGGAACAATACTCAATATATGACTAGAGAAAGTACGGGCATTAAGTATTGCTTGAATAATTTAAATCTTGCAGAGAATGAAAATTTAACAACATCTCATTAATTCTTATACTGTTAATTGATATAGCAGTTTATATGAAAATTTATAGACAATAGATACTTTTTCTGATTAATCTATTCACATAGATTGGAACCATAATCGAGATGACCTCCCCTATTTTTCACCATCAACATTTTGCCCGCTTTAATAAATATTGATATTTCATCAAATTTAGGATTTTACAATAGGCATGTAATTGAAATAAACCACTATTTGTGTATAACTTAAAGATCTACTCCTATTATTGATATCTCGTGTCAAAATGTTTGCAGCACAAGGGGAGATAATCACCTTTATACATAATGTACCACCTTGAAATTAAATGTTGCATTACATAGTTTAAATTACCCATCTAGTATTAAAAGTCTTTCTGAAGAAAGGAAAATATCAGTACTTTTTTCAGTTTTCTTTTGACTTCTTTCTTTGATTTATTATACTAAGTAATTGTTTTTTCTGTATTGATACAAATACATGACAAATAATTCAAGCAATGAAGTAAAATACCTAATTATATGTTCCATTTGATCTCCTTAATACTGTATCTTTTCATTATTTTGAAATTAAAAATTATGTATAGAATTTGGTGGTCCCTTCCTAATGGATTCTGCACTACACAGGTTAACAGAATATACAGGTTACAAACTGTTGATGTGTCTAAGAGCAAAACAAGTTGATGACTTGTTCCAAATGAGTAGAACTCAATTTGAAATAAACACATGAAAGGGGATTAAAGAAGATTTATGTACAGGTAGGTGAATGACTCACCTTGTTATAAATACAGGTAAGGAGATTAAGCTTATAAGCATAGGTAAAAGGTTAATGAGGTGTTTTAGCTGTGTGTTCAACACTCGCTTTGTTATGTATAGAGGCAAGGTGATAAAGCAGTGTAAATGATGGAGCAAGACCCACCTCGTTACAGATACAGGTAAGGGGACTACCCGCCTTCTAATGGCCATACTGGGACGTTAAACTACACATTTGACAAAACTTGGAAGGTAATACATTAAGCTTATCTTGAAAAAAAAAATACAGGTAGGGGAGTAAGAAATAGACAGTAATGGAGCAAGACTCGCCTTGCATTAAACACAGGTAAGGGGAGTAATAAGGGAAGGTAGTGGAGTAAGATTTATTCGTGATAAACGTGTGTAGGGTGTTAGCCGATAAGGTGATGGAGAGTAATTACCATGCAGTGTGGTTTGATTTTTCTATCTTGAGTTATCGTAGTGCTGCTTTATTAAAACCATACAAATTGGAAGACATCCCCTGAGAAAAACATGTTATACGCTCTAAAACAACTACATGTAAAACACAGAAAAATCATACTAGAAAAATATCTACTACATAAAACAAAGCTAACTGCTACACATAATAACAGGTAAACCAGTAAAGACAGTTTGATCAGACCGAGATCTGACGTCTAATTGTTTAACATGGTCAACATATATAACTACAAATACAAAATCAACAATGATAACAGTTTAATGTTTTTAAGAGTTAAATAAAAAGAAATTTACATCTTCAATATATGTTTATAGTTAACGACCAATAATGACTGCATATTTACGCATATTTCTCACCAACTGGTTATAAACAGTTGTAAGAACAGACATCACATATATACTGTAATATTTCATCTGGCCTCATTTTTATGTTAATTTATTCAAGGCGAGATAGAAACTATTTATAGCTTGAAATACCTCTGACCTTGACCTTTAACATCAAAATGAGGCTGTAAAACATGTAAATACATTATACAAATCTTCCATAACTGGAAAATCATTAAGAAGAATAAGAAACAAGGAAATACCAATGAGCATTAAGATTCAATTATGAGCATAACCTTTAATTTCATTTTCGAAAAATTTTCACAAGAGCTCACAAGATAAATATTTTTTTAATACCGGTAGTAGGAATTTAAAAAAAAAAAACTATGGTGTCATATTACATTTAAAGTTTCAAAGTTACTCTATACATCCTCAAAAATTTTAAGGTTGTGGATTGAAACTCTAAAATTATGAATAATTACGGAAAAAAATGTTAGTTAAAAAGTATTGTCAGAACATCGAAAATTGAGTGGCAGGTTTTCTCTCTTTCAGTTTAAAATGAGATATAGAAAATGATTGTTCCTTCATTATGCATCTTAAATGGTCGCACTATACCGGTACTCGTTTTCTTTCAGCTTCTCCCGCTTTAAAAAAGGCGACTCTAAATAAATGCATGCAATACTATGTTCTAATGCTTCAAATATGTTTCGGGTTTTAACTGTGTGTCCCTAGTTTTAATCCAGCGAAGAATAGTAAACAATCTACAGTCTTGCTGTCGTTTGTAATAAGGCAAAAATGGCGGCGTAAACAATGACCTTCAATTACCAGAGAACAGTCATTAACCGGAAGCAGAAGTTAAATTCGGTATTCCTCTTGACTGTACTTAACTTTACTACAGTGCACAATAGACCCGGATTATGCAAATTTGTGTCACGCGCACTAATATTTAATGTGTGCTCCCTAGACAACTGGGTCAACTGCACAGCTATAACTTTTGCATAGGAATTTCCGTAGACTGGTCTCTGACCCCGAGCTTTGAAACTAGTGACGTGAATATGTTTTGTTATACATTATTTGGTTTCATTTATCACTTTTGACTTAGAAATAATATAAATTAGAAGATTTATTGCGTGTTAAAAAAATTTTTTTTCCATTTTTGAAGTGAGTAATCTTAATGATGTTGAGTATAAATGCATTCTAATCTCAAAATGAAAAGTATAAATTAAAAAGAATTCAATTAATATACAAACAATAGTTAAATGTCACAGAAATATTTCCCAATATACTCTCCTCAGTCTTAAATATAAAGGCAACAATATGAACACCTAATACAATGATGAACTGTCGTCTGCACATCCTTGTCTCAAAGTTCATATGGATTTCATGGGTCAATTTCACAGATTCACTGTAATATAGGCGAATCAGATGATGTTTTCCTTTCCTCATAAATTTGCATACAAGTTTGTATTTACTTATGCAACAGAGGAGTAACTCAAATTGATGAAATGATGAACATGCATGCACAACCGCACAACATCTGACATCCAAAAATCCTTACATCTGAGTACTACTAGTCTTAATTCCATTACAGAGGTTTGTCAGTTATAGATACATGGTGATTTTGAAAAGCAAATTATAATTTCAAAATTAGTACTGGTACCAACAAGAATTACCAATTGCCAAAGAGACCTTTTTTTAAAAATCTGATATGCAAATATATAACTAAAATATTCATTCAACAGATATATTATTAATTTATTTTTAGTATTACCGTAATAACAAAAAGAAAAATAATAAAGAAATCATTTTATATCTTTTTTATATATAGCATCTATGCTTTTCAACACCCCCATTCAAATACATTTCACTGATAGATTCCATTAGACAGACCTAGTACAGAGTTTAAAAGAGAATGAATAAAATAAGAGACATCTCTCTGTCAGAACACCCACACACCAACTCGTGACGTGATGTTTGGTAATATTTGATCCCATTATACACACGAAGCTACACAATTTGAGCAATGTAACACGATTACAATGCATGAAGTTATACCAACTCTGCACAAGTTTGTACATACATCAATCACTGCAATCCCTCTGTCCCTACATTCCTAAAATGGATGCTTCCATCTTTTGGTATGGATGAATCCATTGCGTTTTGTAGGGCAGATCAGGATGAAGTTTATCATAAATCACTTTCATTTAACGGTTAATTGATTATGAATGTTATATATACTTATGAAATGGATGTCATGATTAATTTGAAGATAAACCTTTCTAATAGATTGTACATTGTAATGTGATATTAAATTCGCGATAAAAAATGAGGCAGATGTTTTAATATACGTCAACTAAATAATTTCTTAATTTTATACATAACCCATAATATAAACAATATTTAACCTGAATTAACATGCTTTATTGCTTAAATTAATATCAAATATTGATGAAAAAATGCCATTTCTTTAGTAATTGAAATATTCAAGCCTTTTAAAAACAAAATCTACATTTATAATATAAGATTATGCAATTGTTAAAACGTTAATAAGGTTAATATACAGGATTTGTGATCTATATTAGCTTATGTCTTGTCAGTTTTGAATCTGCATTAGTCTTACCTATACATATTTGCCAACTTTTTGAAATTTTCATGGGGGAGAAAACGCATAGCAAAATATTAAAATGTCTTTAATACCTTTATACAATGCCCTATATGACAAAATAGTACTGCAAACTGTCTCATTTAAATAGTTCTGTGCAATACACCAAGTTGAAGCAAGTTAATAAGCAAGGTTTAGGAATTATACTGATGTCAATGGGGAAAATTGTGTGTGAAAAATAGGGAGACCCCCTCCTAAATAGGGAGAGTGGCAACTATGTGTATATTGGCCAAATGTTAATCTCTGAATTTTTTATGTTAGTTTATGAAATACTGTATAAAAACAATGGTTCTTTCTTGACAAATATTCTCAATGCAGTTGGGCTATGACTTAATTGTTCAAAACTTAAGCAATTGGCCATATATTATAGAAATAATGTAATGTAATTTCATACAAAAACCAATAACATCAGCCACCAGATTCTCTTTAAACAGGTGGTAACATTAGACAGATGGTCATATAAGACAGGTTCTCATTTTAGACAGATGATAATTTCAAACAGATATCTTTGAAAATTGTCACTAACACTTGTAAATGTGGTGACTTTAGACTTGTCTCTTTACACAAATGGTCATAAAAGAGTGCTTATATCTGCTAAGAAAGAAAGGTCAGTTCTCTCTGAAAATAGGAGTAACAACCAGTATTCAACTTGCGCTCCATCAATGCTTTAGTCATAGACATTTCACATATTTTAAAATACACTGGTTATATAGGAATATATAGGTCATTTTAGGACAAATAAAATATTTTGTATCGTTAATATGAGGATAAAACAAAATATTTACAATAACATGAAATGCCCAAAATACATCTATTGTTGATAAAAATAAACATAATATCTAAACCAGGATTTCAGGACTTCAAAATTTGACACAAAAGTAAAAGAATATTACAGTCACATGACATTTTCATAAAATTATTCATGACATGAAAATGACATTAAAGTAAATAAGAATAATGCAGTCACATGACATTTTCATAAAATTATTCATGACATGAGAATTGCTGAGTTATATACCTTGTAAATGTGTGTATAACTGACTTTGGTTAATACTACGGTACCTTATATAAAACGCACCGTCCAGAACGAGGGAAAGAATGCTGCAATATATACATAGAATACTAGATAAATGTTTTTGTATTGCGAAATAAAATATTAACAGGTGTACAAAATAAAACAAATCATTAAATTATGGCACAACAAAGTTATAATGAATAAGGAATTTAAAGCTTAATGTTAAATTAAAACAGGATATAAATTAAGTATAAAGTACTGAAATTGTACATATGTACACAAAGACTGAAAACTCTCGTGTAAAATGACTAACAACTTTTTCATTCGTTTGCAGCTAGTCTTTGACATATTTTTCTGTTTACTGCTCGTTTTCATAAAATTTTGTAAAGAAAAGAACACCATCGTTCTTCTTTAACTTTCAGTTTATGCAAAAGACATCAGACAGCCAAACACAACTGGTAAAATTTGCTTTGGACTGATGAATTACATAATATATCCGGACTGAATGTCCAGTGTCAAATTTGAAAACAACTTTTGGTTTTAATGATTCTTTTTTCTCGTCCAGGCAGACACTCTTTAATGATTTTTTTTTTCTTGTCCAGGCAGACACTCTTTAATGATTTTTTTTTCTTGTCCAGGCAGACACTCTTTAATGATTTTTTTTCACGTCAAGGCAGACGCTCTTTTGGTCCCATGCATTTGAAAAGCACATAAGACCAAATGTCCTGTGTTAGGTCAGAAACTTTCACATACATGGAACTTTACTTTTTGGTCTAACAAAAGGGTAAAACCAGAACCCTAACCTAGTTGTCTCTCTATGTATGATTACACGAAGACCTCTCGATTTAGTAAATATATATACCTTAACTTTGAGTGATGGAGTTGTTAGTCCTTTATTATGGCAAGTCTTTCTTCATACTCATAACAACTATTCTCAAACAAAAGGAAAAGAAACTACACAAAAAACTTAACATTTTCCAAAAAGCAATGTAATAGTTATTTGACTTCAGCTAACATTATATAGGGTTACATTCATGTATAAATTCGGTGGTCAGCTAGTATGTAAAGCAGCTTCAAGACAATATAATAACAGTGTACGCACAAACTACAATCACACAAAACTGTATAGGATTCAAATACTGGCAGCAACTATGTACAGCTATTGAAAAATGTGTGGTGAACAAAACGAAAGTAAAGTAATAATAATTAATTTCACTTAAAAATACTGTTAGTCAGATCAATAGAGTGCTTCAGTACCGTTGTTTGAAGTTAAAGCTTGCACGCGTTGTCGTATGCATATATCAAACATAAATAGGAATTCAAAAGAATAATCTAAATGTCTTCGGGTGAATTTTGTTCTTATATCTAAAACAATATAGCTGGATGGCTATAAGGGGGAGTAAGTATAAGCAAAAAAGTAACTGTAATTTGTTACATGATCAATACACCACAATATTCTTCAATAGTGAGATATCATTATTAAATGATGTTGGCATGACTAATAACGAGCATCTCAAATATTTTACACAAACTACAGGCAATTACTCAGATCAGACTGGTCCTATTAATTGACTACACAGCAACGCATGCATACAGACACAGATATCAATAAAATAATCTGCATTTTCACTGGCTTTAATTATTCAACAACAACATCATTTAAACAAACAAAGAGTATAAACATATAAGTACACAGATATAACCATGTGTAACAAACAAATCTCATCAGAAAACAAATACTTGTGAATCTTTTACTTTCACATCTCTCATCAGAAACAAATACTTCATGAATCTTTTACTTGGTGTCTTACCAATATTTCGTCTTAAGCATTCAAACATAAAAATGTACAGCTTGACCATCCTTGACCACCCTCCCTTTCAAACGTAAAAGCCATACGCAATAATCAAATCTAATATACAGTGTATGTAAGACTGGATCAACCTCGACATTGAACTGTATCCAGCACCAATACACACAGTCGGCCATTCATTCATCAAGACTCTAGCACACTAATAATTACATAAATTATACATCTAGCATGACATCAATGTCTGGATGGTAGATAGGCTATGGGGTAACTTCTGTTCAGATTATATTTAGTGTTGTTAAAATGCACATTTTGTAACACATTGTGATAATGGTCAGTTTCACACTCTACCCGTTCTTCGACAGGACGAGTTGGCACATCGCGGTATTTTCCTTTGGTATCCTCAGTTTGTCTCTCTTTCTCGCCTTTCCAGCACAGAATACTATGGTCACGTGCTTGTAGCACTATAAACACCACCCCGAATATCAAGATGGCGGACGTGCATAGAATAATTACCCAGACAAAGAAACTCAGCATGTCTGGATCCAGGAAATTCATAATATATTTTTGGCGGCAAAGGCCGTCCCTGACTTCATAGTCTTCATTACACTGAAAGCAGTCTTCTAAGTACGGGCCTTTGCATGTTTTACAGGCCTCATTACAAATGTTACACACGCCATGACTCTGATACTTCTGCGACCATTTTGAATTATGCTCATTGTCTAGCATCACAGTTTCCATGGAACCATAATACTTCTCTGGACAGTTGGCAACGCAGCCATCGCCAAATTTGTAGAAGCCGGGACGACACTCTGTAAGCATTCAAAGAAAACATGATCAAAATCTACACATGAGAGGGGTCATATAATTCATAATGCCCAATAGTCTCAGAGGAGATTTTGTTTAAAGGCATTCTGTCAAATTTACCCCTTTTGACCCCACCTACCTGTACACTGGGAGGGGGGGGGTGTCAGGTGCTTCACTTGTACAATTTTGAATCCCCTTCCCCTAAGAATGTTTCCTGCCGAATTTGGATGAAATGTGCCCAAAAGTTTCAGAGGAGATGTTGTTTAAAAGCAAACTATCAAATTTACCCCTTTAGGCCCTGTCCAACTGTCCCCTGGGGGGTCAGGCACTTCATTTGTACAATCTTGAATCCCCTTCCCCTAAGGATGCTACCAGCTAGATTTGGTTGAAATCTACCCAATAGTCTCAGAGGAGATGTCATTTGAAGGCATACTGTCAAATTACCCCCTGTTGGCCCCACCCACCTGTCCTTGGGGGGTCAGGTATTTTGTACAATCTTGAATCCCCATCCCCTAATGATGCTTCCTGCCAAATTTGGTTGAAATCTGCCCAATAGTCTCAGAGGAGATGCCGTTTGAAGGCATACTGTCAAATTATACCTTTTGCCCTGCCCACCTGTCCCCTGGGGGGTCAGGTGCTTCATTTGTACAATCTTGAATCCCCTTCCCCTAAGGATGCTTCCTGCCAAATTTGGTTGAAATCTGCCCAGTAGTTTCAGAGGAGATGTCGTTTAAAGCAAAAGTTAACGACGGATGGGATTTGTATGAGAAAAGTCCACCTTGGACCTTTGAACTGAAAACCCTTCCCCTAAGGATGACATCTACCAAGTTTCGATGGAATTTGTACAGTAGTGTTGGACATGAAGACCAAAATGTGAAACATTAACATATTTGCTATATATATATATAGTGTTGAACTTTGACCCCAAAATGCATAGCCTTTTTACCCCAGGAGCACACCTTGAACAAACTTTGTTCTCCATGCCCTAAAGTTACTACATACCACAGCATTAAGCTCTCAGTCATCTAGTCCATGAGAAGTTTTTTTTAAATTTTGTCAAATAAATTCCCCTTTAGGCTTCTCTAGTGGCACCCAATGGGGGCCAAGCTCCTTAATTTGAACTCCCATCCTCCCATCCCCTAGGAATACGTCCTACTAAGTTTGGATCGAATTGGTCCTGTGGTTGTAGGAGAAGTCAAAAATGTAAATTGTTAACATGTTTGCTATAGTACTTTGACCCCAAAACGTGTAACCTATTTTTTACCCAAGGGTCATGCCTTGAACAACCTTGGTTCTCCATGCCCTAAAGTTACTACATACAAAAGCATTAAGATCTAGGCCTTCCATTTTATTAGAATTCTTAAATTTTGTAAAAAATCCCCCCCCCTTTGGCCTGATAGTAGCGTCCCCTGGGGGCTGAGGCCCCTCATTTGAACGCATCTGAATCCCCTTCTCTTAAGGATACTTCCTACTTAGTTCGGATTAAATTGGCCCAGTGATTTAGGAGAAGTCGAAAAGTTAACGCTGGACGGTGACGGACGCAATTTGTATGAGAAAAGTCCACCATGAACCTTTGGTGCAGAAAGACAAAAAATACTACAGTCCAATGTTTCTTACAAAAAACCTTATGTAAAACACTTAATATTCTCTATATGATATAAAATGACATTTTATTAATCGCACATAATGAAGTTATTAGTAATTTTATTTAGAATATATATTTATAAATAATAAATTTTGTCAATCTTTATATATTTAACAGATATCAATTTTTATATATTTAACAGATTTGAAAGTGGACTAAAGCAAAAAGTGACAGAAGCAAGAATGTAGGACAAACAAAAAAGACAGGAGAATCACAGTGATGCCATCATACAATAATATAAATATTATCACTTTTAAATATCCATACTGCGAGGATTCAAATAAACAGTTCTTGATAAATTTTGATGAAAGAATTTGGAAATTTGCTTAGTATAAAAGGGCCATAATTCCGGCAAATATTGACAGAAAATACTTAAATAAGAAATTAAGTTGAGATTCATATTATCAGCCTTCTGATAAAAAGTTAACTAAATTTACACTGTGTCATACATCCATGCATAAATTTAATGCCTCTCACACACACACATTGTCATGCCTAATTTAATGCCTCTCACACACACACATTGTCATGCCTAATTTAATGCCTCTCTCACACACACATTGTCATGCCTAATGCAATGCCTCTCTCACACACACATTGTCATGCCTAATTTAATGCCTCTCTCACACACACATTATCATGCCTTATGTAATGCCTCTCTCACACACACACACTGTCAAGCCTAATGCAATGCCTCTCTCACATACACATTGTCATGCCTTATGCAATGCCTCTCTCACACACACATTGTCATGCCTTATGTAATGCCTCTCTCACACACATTGTCATGCCTAATGCAATGCCTTTCTCACACACACATTGTCTTGCCTAATTTAATGCCTCTCACACACACACATTGGCATGCCTAATTTAATGCCTCCCTCACACACACATTGTCATGCCTAATTTAATGCCTCTCACACACACACATTGTCATGCCTAATGCAATGCTTCTCACACACACTTTGTCATGCCTAATTTAATGCCTCTCTCACACACACATTGTCATGCCTAATGCAATGCTTCTCACACACACACATTGTCATGCCTAATGCAATGCCTCTCTCACACACATTGTCATGCCTAATTTAATGCCTCTCACACACACATTGTCATGCATTAATTTGATGCCTTTCTCACACACACACATTGTCATGCCTAATGCAATGCCTCTCTCACACACATTGTCATGCCTAATGCAATGCCTCTCGCACACACACATTTTCATGCCTAATGCAATGCCTCTCTCACACACACATTGTCATGCCTTATGCAATGCCTCTCACACACACATTGTCATGCCTTATGCAATGCCTCTCTCACACACACATTGTCATGCCTAATGCAATGCCTCTCTCACACACACATTGTCATGCCTTATGCAATGCCTCTCACACACACATTGTCATG
>JAUMGZ010130543.1:0-17163 GCA_032359645.1 Pododesmus macrochisma
AAGGGTATAACAACAATAGTTTCCTCCATATACACGAGTTCATGAAGACACACATAGCTCTGGAGAAAAGGGTATAATAACAATAGTTTCCTGTATATACACGAGTTCATGAAGACACACAATAGATCTGTAGAAAAGGGTATAATAACAATGGTTTCCAGTATATACACGAGTTCACGAAGACACACAATAGATCTGTAGAAAAGGATATAATAACAATAGTTTCCTCCATATACACGAGTTCATGAAGACACACTATAGATCTGTAGAAAAGGGTATAGTAACAATGGTTTCCTCCATATACATGAGTTCACGAAGACACACTATAGATCTGGAGAAAAGGGTATAATAAAAATGGTTTCCTCTATATACATAAAAACACTTTGTCACGTTCTAAAATTTATTACAATAAAAATGTATCAAACAAAATGCTTTGATATGGGATAGAGATAGTGAACTGCTAAGCAACTGACCAACTATCCTTCGACTAGTTTAACACTGCAAAATGTCTAACAAACATGCACATGATGAAATATATTGTAACTGATACAGTTTTATTGGAAATAATTTTTTTTCTAAAGTGAACCAAAAAAGGCCATTCATAAATCTTGTGAGTGCTTTAATAAGTACATAATCTTAAGTACAATTAAAATATGACTTTTGAATAAAATATTTGCATTTGGCTTTTTCTTGTTATAAATCTACTTCTTTTCAAAGTAAGCATAACGAAATTGTAAATTGGAAGAAAAAAATTGTGAAATGAAATTTTTGAAGCAGACTTTTTTTTAATGAGCCCTTTCCCTGCATAAATGTTAGTGAATCGAAAAATGATAAAAGCTGAAAAACACACCTGAAAGAGTATTCAAAGACATGAAATATCACAATGGATCCTCACTGCATTAATTATTTATCAATGTGTTTTACTTTGAAATTAGTATCTTAATTATTGTATATATTTCATCTAATAAGAAGTATCCTAAAGTACGCTTGTCAAAATACTGTTTTCACAATGTTATTTCTTCCTGCTAAAGGTTTCTGTATAATATACCATAGAATGTATTCATATGACAGTATAGACAAAACCTGGGTTCATAATCAGGTTTTGAATTTTTAACTTGCTTGATATACTTAACCAGTGACTACACATGATACTATCTTACACTGTTCAAACTTGAAAAAATCAGAAATTTGAAAACCGTCCATAACTCATTGAAGCAGATTGTTCATAAATGTACAGTACATTACATAAGTGTTTATATACGATTACAGCAGTAGCATTGTTATACAGGTACTTACAAACATTGTATTACAGCAGTATCATTGTTATACAGGTACTTACAAACATTGTACAATCTTATTATACTTTCTCACCATTTATTTATCACTACAACATGATATTATGCAAAGACTTGAAATTCATATTATCCAACAATCAATAACACAAACAGTAAACTATCAAACTTTTAATACTATAACTCTTTTATAACTATATACATACTTAATGCTGCCAATAGACTTTGGGGTTTTTTTTCTTTCAAAATTATCTTTTATTGGCTTTTTACATTATTGATTTTAAAACTAGATAAACATGACCAATGACTGACAAGGATTCCACTTTTAAATTACCCCAATGTCCATTTATTTAATTACATGTTGATCTATGTGTTTCAAGTATTGAAGAAAATAAATATACTGAGACATTCATAATTCAACTGAAAGTGTTCAAATAATTTGATTCAAAAACTTCTTTGGCAAGAATAAAAGGCAGAACATTTATAGCATTTATGATGCTGAAGCCTTTACCCTTCTATATCCGAAATGGCTTGATTTAAATAGTTTTGTTCATTATGAAGATTAAGATGCTTAGCAAGGAAAATTAAATTTACAAGGTTTATTTTTAAGTTTAAAAAATATGTATTTCAAACTTTTGACTTTTAAATCTTTCAGAATCTTCCATTCAAATGAATCACAATAAAAACAACATGGGTGTCTTGTTATGATTCTTAATATAATTTCAATAAATATCATTAACATATTAATGGTATACCATAACAAATATACATAGTATTGTGATGACACAATACAGGGATATATTGTAACACAAGTTTATTTGAATGCCAAAGTATCAAGCCACATAATTTATTGATATGAGTTTATAGTCACCTAAAGTGTCAGAATTATTATAAACAAAAACAAAATGAAACATCTTTTATGCCTCCCTGAAACTACATTGTACGTGCAACCACATTCCAAGTTACCTAACTTAAATTTCATATTGTTCAAGGGAGACAATTTGACAGAAACATCCACACAAAAACTTTGAACACATTACAAGACAAATTAAAACTTCACATGAATTGAGGCAGCTGTTCATAAATTTGATTTTGGAAGACAAAATAAGCGAATAATGGTGATAAACTGTTTAAAGCATGTAAACATTACATTTAGCACTAGATCTTTAATAAATATTCTTCAGTATTTTTACATGCGTTTCATGTTACACATAACAAATGGCACATTAAAAAGGTTCATGCATCAACTTATTATTTTGTAAATCTAGTTTCACTGCAAATATTCAATGTTTTCAATACAGTACCGACCAAACATTTATCTCTTTGGTGTATTTCAGGAATCTATAACAACATTATACATGTAGTTCCATTTAAACTAGAATGAACACATATTAAACGACGTAAAACAATGATCTTTGGATATAAAATATAGTTCTTCCATATCTCAACTATAATATTTAATAATAATAATTTATAGAACATGTTGGGTAATGCCTTTTATCAAAATCAAACAACTTAAGACACTGGTGTTTATAACTGTGGCATGCTCTACGTGTGCACCTATTATTTTTCATAATAATACTTCAAAATGACATCTTTAATATTTCAACAATAATAATGAAATGTATCAATACACCAGATATTCCCAATTATATACATTAAAAATAAAACATCTTTAATAAACAATTTCTTTCCTAAATGAATACGATGGTATCATCAATCCCATATTCTGGACTTTACCAATGTGCTTTGTAGGTTAGATAAATGAACAATGATTGCACACGTCTCTTGTAATAAGATATATATAAAGTTTATGATTAAAAAATACGCAATTATCATTTTATATTTTCAATTTCAATGAAAAAGTCTTCAACTAAAACAAAGTTTGCTTAAACTCCCAAAAAAGACACAACTTTATTTCTTATAATAGTTGCAAAAGCATAAAATATACAGATCTATCACTACCTTGGTTTTTGTTTGTTCATTTGGGCACTTGGATAAGGCTAAGTTCTATAAAGCAAGATAAATAGAAAATATGACGACCAACTTATATTCTGGAATGAAATCTTGACTATATATGTCATAATGCTGATGAATCAATAACAAAATATCCAAACTGACATATCAATCTACTACATTAGGGGCTATCTCAAAAGACAGAAAAATAATGGTAATCATTATCAGATACAGCACACTATTTCATATTGTTACGTACACTAAAATCATGAAAATGTTGTGGAAGATAATGCCTATCCAAATCATTATAAGAACCTTTTCATAGCCCAATGGTACAAGAAAAGAAGCTACCATTGTACAAAATAGGGAAGACAGTTTTGACAGACTTTTGAGAATGCCCCTATAATTGCTGATCAATTTTAAGGTACACATCACTTATAAGAGATGCATTTGAACAAATTGCAACCAAAAAAACCTTTTGGCACCACAAAAAAAAAATTGTAGAATCAAAGTAAAGCAGACAATGATACAAAAGAATTTTGATTAGGGGTTTCAGGGGTGTGAGCAAAGTAAAAAAAAGAGGAAAACTCACATACTGGGGTTTTGATCACAAGGAATTGAGCAGGAAGAAAAGTAAAGGTTCAGATGACATGTTTAAGAACTGCAATGAAAGGATGTAGATCAAAGAATTTTTTTAAAATCAAAGAAGTTAAAGGTTCAAGCGTTTCTTGTATTCTCCATTTTTAATGTTACAATTTTTTAATAAATACATCTTTAATTGTATGTTTGAAAGTAGCCAGAGCAGCCAAAATGTGCATTATGGTTTTAATTTCAAGAAATAAATAAGATCCTAATTCTCTCTTTCAAACAGAAGAATTATACTTTCCAAATGTAATCGCAACTTAAAAGGACAACTTAATATAGAGAAGAATTGTTCTGCCCAAATATGTAATTTTATTAAAAAGTTCTTGTTACAAGTCTAACAACTTCCTTCAGGATAACTACAAAAAATGGATGAAAAAATAGAAGGTAACAGAGTATTATAGTCAGGCACAATTGATTCAGTAGCCTGTAGAAGAACTCATCTTAACATTTTGTCATGTTTATCAAGGAATTAAGACTCTAACATCTATTTTATGTTAAACAGATGCAAATGAAGAAACCAATTTCAAAATGACATTAAGAAAATGACCAAATGTTTGTAAAATATTTACAAATCAGTGATGTTGTCAACCTTTTATCATTTCTTTGTCATCAGTCTTCAAAGTAATTGATTTGGTCAATCAAAGTTAAAAACATTAAGAAATTGACAATGGGTAAGGTAAAACTGAAGAATTAACATTCAACAAATAAATCAATGTTATAACATTAAAAGTAACATGTAACATAAAATGAATCTACATCCTACATGACAGGTAATGTGACAATCACACTTCTAAATCTCCCTGTTGCACACCTCCAATCACACTGCAGCTGATTATTTCACTGTCTATTTATTGTAGCAACATTAAAACTCATCGTGCCGTGTGAGTGCCTCTCCAAAGTCTGTGGCCTGGCTACCAACAAACGTTTCATGGTGTTCCAGAATCTCATCTTTTGATAGAACGCCATCCTACCGAGACAAAATGAGTAAGATAATGATCAAAATATTTCAACCGAGTGTAAGAAATCTATAAATAAAATCACATGACCACAAGTGTAAGTCATACAAAACTAATCACATCAATGGTAATAAGAACAAGAGGCCCATCGGGCCTTAACGTCCATCTGGATTGGCATTTGTAAACTTTTGACCCTAGGGCCACACCTTGAACAAACTTGGGTTTTCTATGCCCTAAATTTACTACAAACCAAAACATTAAGCACAAGGCCTTCTAGTTTATTAGAAGATTTTTGAAATTTTGTCAAATGTTCCCCCTTTTGGCCCCCAAAGCGGCACCCCCTGGGGCCCAGAACTCCTTCATTTGAACACATCTGAATTCCCTTCCCCAAAGGATGACTTCTACTAAGTTTGGATGAAATTGGTTCAATAGTTTTGGACAAGAAGAAAAAATGTGAATAGTTAACTATTTGCTATAGTGTTGAACTTTGACCCTAAAATGCATAACCTATTTTTGACCCCAGGGTCAAGCCTTTAGGTTACTACATACCAAAACATTAAGATCTAGGCCTTCTAATTTATTAGAAGATTTTTGAAATTTCGTCAAACTTTCCCAATTTCAGCCCCCAAAGTGGCGCCCCCTTGGACCCTACATTTGAACACTTCTGAATCCCCTTCCCCTGGGGATACTACCTACCAAGTTTGGATGAAATTAGTCCAGTAGTTTTGGACAAGAGGTCAAACATGTGAATAGTTAACATATTTGTTATAGTGTTGAATTTTGCCCCAAAAACGTGTAACCTATTTTTGACCCAAAAGTCACGCCTTAAACAAACTTTGTTCTCCATGCCCTAAAGTTACTACATACAGAAACATTAAGCTCTAGGCCTTCTAGTTAATTAGAAGAAGATTTTTGAAGTTTTGAAAATTTTTCCCATCTTTAAGCCCCCTAGTGGTGCCCCCTGGGGGGCCCAGCCACTTCATTTGAATAATTCTGAATTCCCTTCTCCTATGGATACTTCCTACTAAGTTTGGATGTAATGGGTCCAGTGGTTTAGGAGAAGAAGTCGAAAATGTTAAAAGTTAACGACGGACGACGGACGGGATTTGTATGAGAAAAGTCCACCTTAGACCTTTGGTCCAGATGGACTAAAAAGCTCTGCAATTGTTATCATTTAATTTAGCCCCAACAAGCATCTGGTAGGTGTATCAAGATGTTTTGATAATCATAAAATTTTATCTTTTTCTCTTCATTCTTTCATGTAATAAACGTACTAGCCAGATGTATACGTAGTTGAACCTTATTTAAGTATTGTTCTTTTACCTTCACAAAATATGTTTAAACCTACTTGAACTTGAACAGCAATCTTTGACATCATTGCTATTTACATGTAACAAAATGCTGCTTCCGTAATTGTTCATCATGACAATTTCATTTTAAACACAGAAGCATAATTAAATACAATCTTGTAGATTAAAGATCATATATTATAAATTTAACACTCAGTTTAATTTGACAAAATATGACAATATTTCAAAATCTCACCTTAGACTGTACCTAAACAACATTAAAATATTGTACAACATGTGTTCCCTATATCTCAACCATTACAGATGAATCATGCTTTCGTCTCATTATATTACCTCTATAATAATGAATATCAAGTTCATAGTCCTTTTTTTATATATTTAATTTTGAAGAAAGAGAAACAACAAGTGCTGCAATAAAGACTTGTTTCAACACTTTAATTATTCTCTTGCAATTTACAATTTGCTAGAAAAAGATGATGTTTCTATCCCTAATTAATCCCTGAAGTTACTCACAATAATATTGTCACAAGTAAAAACCAAACCCGAGATATCAATCAAGATTGAAGAGTTTTATTCTGCATTTCTCTTTCTATCACATAAGTAGCTTCAAATTCATCTATCTTCAACATTTTTTAAAACGTAATGTGTATGTGCATAAAAAATAAATATTTAAAACAATGTAGAATTTCTAATTATCAGTATATAAGATAAGTAATTGATATTAGTTAACCATCCCAGGTCAGGTGAAGTGCAATATATAACTAGTATCTAGGGTTAAACTGTACATTCAATTTGATAAAATTCAGACACAAATTTTCATGTTTTAACATAAGATACTAGTTTAATACCTCACCGTTAAGAAGTGTTCAATCATAATCATAACAATTTTCAGGTTCAATCTGAATCAGTTTAAATACATTGCAGTTGTCACACGACACATGACATGGTAATGCATATTATTTAAAAACAATCATATTATGCTAAAACAGAAATTTGCTAAAAACATTTTTTTGTTATCAAGAGAAATATGTCCCCTAAGAAAAAGTTTGGTTTTTTCTTCTTCATATTAAATGCATTTAAATGCAGCACTTTTTATCTTCCAATTATAAGTTTGTGCTTCTTATACAAATAAAACAAGAGGCCCATTGGGCTGTAACGTCCATCTGGATGAAATAGGTCTATTAGAGTAAGTTTTTTCATTTCAATACTTTTGACTCCAGGGTCACCCCTTGAACAAACTTGGTTCTCCATGCCTTAAATTTGATACTTACCAAAGCATTAATATCTTCTATAATAAGAATTTTATAATTTTGTAAAATTTCCCCCCTTTTTTGCCCTAACGATTGAGCCCCTTTATTTGAACAAATATGAATCCCCTTCTTCTGGGATTCTTCCTACCAAGTTTGGATGAAATTAGTGCAGTGGTTTTGGAGAAGAGGTCAAAAATGTGAAAAGATTACAATGATGGACAGGATTTGTATAAGAAAAGTCAACCTTTAACCTTCAGTCCAGATGAACTAATAACAAGAGGCCCATTTGGCCTTTAAGACAATCTTGTAAGAATAGTACTAGTTTCATTTGGTGCAATTCTTGAAGGATGTTAAAATTTGTAACAAGCATTTTGCTAGAAAGTAGCCAAATATCCCCCGCTGCAACATGTTTAGCCCTGTATGTTGAAAGTTAATATGGACTCATTTGTTTGAAACAAGCAAAGAATGGTGGAATGAATCATGGGGACTGACTGTATATGAAAATTAACGAATCTGACTGAAATTTGAATCCGTTTACAAATAAGAATTTTAGACATTTACAAGTGAAATTTTGTTAATTTCAGTCACGTAAAGGGCAGTAACTCCAATAAAAAATAACGAATCTGAACTCGTCCAAAATCCGTTTACAAATAAGAACTTTAGAGCGCTTACAAGTAAAATTTTGTAGTTTTTAGTCATGAAAAGGGCAGTAACTCCCATGAAATGTAACGAATCTGACCGAAATTTGAACTTGTCATAGCTGTTATGGATATACAGCTTGTGTATAAATATAAATGGAATCATTAACAAATAAAAATTTTAGAGCTCTTACAAGTCGGACAATGCACCCACTGAAGGACGCATGGACGAACAGACGCCCAGTTATACTATTTCCCCAATCTCGCGGTGCGGCTGTGGGTAAAAAATACTTCCCCTTTCTGATGCTTTTAAAGAGCCCAAAGACTCCAGATCTCCTCCATTTGAACAAGTGTTCTCCAAAGGATGCCTCCAACTACATAAACAAGCTGTAAGCGCAAGGGCTTCAAGTTTATTAGAAGATTTTTTAGGATTTTGTCAAATTTTCCCCTTTTTGATCTCCTGGTACTCCCATCATTTGAATTTGGTTAAGAAAAGAAATCAAAAATATACAAACTTAACAACAGACAGACAATAGATGGAATTTGTATGGAAAAGTCCACATTTGGCCTTTTGCCTACATGAACTGAAAATAGTTCTAAATAAGTGTGACCATTTAAGGAGTGAAAAATACAAAACAATATTTCTTAGCCCCTGTTCCTACAAATGAATCTTGAAAAGTATAAAACTATAAATCTAACAGAATAACAAAAACCTGCCACAAAAACAATTTTAAATATAAGTATTTACAAGAAACAGTGACATCCATGCACCCAATACCAGAGCCATTTATTTATTCTGTGAGTCTGCGATGCAGCTCAAATTAGATTTTTTATTTGTGGCTCCTACAAACCTTATCAGAATCTGCTTCAACAATCAGATGCTTAGCTTCTGCAATAGAATGGTCGTAATCATCTGGGACAATCCATTTTGCAACTTCAAACCTATCCATCTTGCCGTCTTTATCGGTGTCGCGATGCTGCTTGAACTGCTCTCTCTCCTTTTGGACCCATTCAGGCTCATCTTCCTTATCGGTGTCGGAGTACATATCCTCTACAAAGTGCAAAATAAGGGTTAATACAGAGTTAATTGGAAGATACACACCTTATTGTTGTCGCAAGATTTAACTAAGTGTTTAGCCTCCTCGGCACTATGATCAACTTCCTCGGGCATCAGCCACTTTCTGACCTCCTCTTTGTTTAGTTTGCCATCACCATCAATGTCTCTGTGTTTAGTGAACTGAGTACGCTCGTTTCTAATCCAGTCAGCTTCCCCAGCATGTGGGGCTTCGGCATGTTCGTCCTCGTCATCCTCATCTTCATCGTCATCATCAGTAAGGTCCTCTAATATACAAGTCATAAATTACCACATGCAGATTTGACATAGTATGGTTCTGAAGCATGATAAAGTCTACTTCATCTGTAATGGGTGTATAGTGTATATACAAAATAAACCTTTTAAACCATTTATCCCTAAAGTCACATTTAGAGTCTTCAAACAAAATAAAAATGAATTGCATTGTCCACAACTGTCGAAATCCAGGGTGAAAGAATAAACTTGGGTGAATTTCAATTCATTACAAAAACTGAATTACTAAAAGCATTATTTTGATGGATGAACACTGAATTATTAAATATTGACATGTGATTCAAAGTTATAATATACCTACACACATTTATCTAAACTTGAAATGTTTTCCCCCCACAATCCTGAGAATCTGACCATGTAGAAGTTACTCTCATGCTTCAGTTATTTATCATCAAATCTGCATAAACAAACCACAACCATACAAAAGGAAAATAGGACATCAATTAAATAAAGAATTGATTCCACAAATGTATGACACTGTGAACATGTGTTCAATTGCATGCAAGCATTTAACCAAATTATCAACAGAATATAAATAAAAAAAATAACTTGCTTTTCAGAGGTTAAATAACTGTTGGAAATAATGATGTTATTTATAATTCATTTAAACAAACATCAAGAAACATGAAAAGAATTGAAAAAGTGACTGTAGCTGTTGAAAATGTAAGAATTTTGATACAGAATCATTCTTGAAACTTGATATAGACATAGGATCGAAGGTTTGATGTTGAAAATTACTCGTTGCTTATACAGTTGCTACATAATCTATTTATTATCCAACAATAAAACATGGAAAACAATGTTTAAATGTCCGTATTTATGTTTCTTTCACAAATTTCTGCACTTTTTATCTGTATGATATCCGCCCATATTCATACAACCCTGGCTTGGCCTGATAAATGTGCAGGCTCATTGAAGACAAAAATGTTGTCCAAAAGCAAAACAAGAGGCCCATCAGGCCTTAAAGTCCATCTGGATTTGCATTTGAATACTTTTGACCCTAGGGCCACGCCTTGAACAAACTTGGTTCCCCATGCCCTAAAATTACTTTAAACCAAAGCATTAAGCACTTGGCCTTCTAGTAATTTTTTAAAATATTTTTGAAATTTTCCCTATTTCGGCCCCCAAAGTGGCACCCCCTGGGGCACCAGGCTCTTCATTTGCACAAATCTGAATTCCCTTCCCCCATCTGACTTCTACCAGGTTTGGAAGAAATTGGTCCAATAATGTTGGCAAGAAGTAACAAGAGGCCCATGGGGCCTTAACGTCCATCTGGTTTAAATTTGCCCAGTAGTTTCAGAGAAGCCGTTTAAAGACATACTGCCAAATTTACCCCTTTTGACCCCGCCCACCTGTCCCCTGGGGAGTCAGGGACTTTATTTGTACAATCTTGAATCCTCTTTCTCTAAGAATGCTTCCTGCCAAATATGGTTGATATCTGCCCAATAGTCTCCGGAGATGTCTTTTAAAGGCATAGGGTCAAGTTTACCCCTTTTGGCCCAACCCACGTGTACCTTGGGGGTCAAGAACTTCATTTGTACAATCTTGAATCCCCTTCCCCTAAGAATGCTTCCTGCCAAATTTGGTTGAAATATGCCCAAATTTTTTAGAAGAGATGTCGTTTAAAAGCATACTATCAAATTTACCCCTTTAGGCCCCGCCCAACTGTAGCCTGGGGGGGTCATGGACTTCAATTGTACAACCTTGAATCCCCTTCCTCATAGGATACTTCCTGTCAAATTTGGTTGAAATCTGCCCAAAAGTCTATGAGGAGATGTCGTTTAAAGGCATACTGTCAAATTACCCCTTTTGGCCCCGCCCACCTGTTCCCTGAGGGGTCAGTTGCTTCATTTGTACACTCTTTAATACCCTACCCCTAAGGATGCTTCCTGCCAAATTTGGTTGAAATCTGCCAAGTAGTTTCAGAGGAGATGTCTTTTAAAGCAAAAGTTAATGATGGACGGACGACAGATGGACGACGGACGGGATTTGTATGAGAAAAGTCTACCTTGGACCTTTGGTCCAGATGGACTGAAAATTCCTATTTTGACTATGAGCACATTTACAGCTTTTACAAGACTACTTTGTATTACTGTTGGGGTGTGATTTTTGTACATCATAACCACCATGATTTTTCCCCGCTTGCCTTTTGGCTTTTTGGTTGTGTCTATTCTAAATTCATTTTCTCTATAGTGTCCATTAATAATGGCTGCTTCGAAGCAAGATCTGGAGTTCAGGATGGGGGTGTCTCAAACAGAGTTTTGACTCTTTCCTCTTATAAATATAATATTTATTGGAGGCATGTTTCAGATTGCATTTTTGTATTATTTTAAATAACAATTTTGATAAAATCTATATTTTGTCATTTATGTGTGTCAAATGTGTGTTATCGTTGAGTAAGCAGATACATTCTGTATCAAGGTTTTTACTATGCTTTAACAATCTGCTTATGCCTTTAATCAAATTTTCTTGAAATACCAAGTCTCCAATCAACTTGCCAAATGTATGGCAATATATAATGTAAACAGTTACATATTTCTTGCCATAAAATATTCTTAAAAACAGAAGTTAATTCTTCCATCCTTGTTTTCTAAAGATCTAAAAATCTATGTCAACCAATTAACTTACAAAACCACAATTTTGATTTATCTGTAATGTTCCTCAATAGTGATATACTGCAAGAACATATACACTTTGATTTATATGTAATGTTCCTCAATAGTCATATACTGCAAGAACATATACACTTTGATTTATCTGTAATGTTCTTAAATAGTCATATACTGCAAGAACATATACACTTTGATTTATCTGTAATGTTCCTCAATAGTCATGTATTGCAAGAACATATATACACTTAGATTTATCTGTAATGTTCCTCAATAGTCATATACTGCAAGAACATATACACTTTGATTTATATGTAATGTTCTTAAATAGGCATATACTGCAAGACCCTATACACTTAGATTTATCTGTAATGTTCCTCAATAGTTATATACTGCAAGAACATATATACACTTTGATTTATCTGTAATGTTCCTCAATAGTCATATACTGCAAGAACATTTACTCTTAGTTTTATCTGTAATGTTCCTCAATAGTCATATACTGCAAGAACATGTACACTTTGATTTATCTGTAATGTTCCTCAATAGTCATATACTGCAAGAACATGTACACTTTATTGCATGTACATTTAAAACCTTGATGTACTATTACATGCAAATGAATAATTGCATATTAATATTACAAAGAAATATAAATACTACAAATAGTCCTTAAATGGAATGTGTCATTATCTATTAGTCGTAATGTTAATCAATAGAGCAGAAGATAATTTTGCATGTGTACCATTGTCAACGGCTGAACAACAGATTTCTGGAAGAAGTTCTGCATATAAAAAATATACGTTTGTTGCAAAATAAAAACGGACAAGACTAAAGACAATTTTATTGTTTAGTGTATTTTATGTTAACATTAAAAATATTTATGGCAAGGAAATCCTATTTTAATAGCTGCCTATACTGTATCCCCTGGGAACCCCTTTATATTAACTGTATGCATTTCATTAATTCTAACTAATCACAAATATTGTTTACATTTGCTGCATATTTTTAACCAATCAGAATTCAGTTCTTTGTCTACAGTTTCTAATTTTATCATATACGTCATTCTTTGTTTATCTAGCTACATGTCCACACCTCGTATAAAATTTTCAGATATATTTTCAGTACCCACAACCACCCCTTGTCCCCTCCAAGTGGTATGCCTTATAGGCAGGTTATTGCATTGTATAGTATGGTGTTTTTTTGTTTTTTAGTGTAATTTACATTACCAACATAATAATTACTTGTGAAGTTATATGTACATATGATCGAAGAGTATTTGTTCTGTCTATACTTACGGTGCGACGACTAAGTCCACGCACCCCTCCTCGGCCAACTCTTTTCGGCTGACTCGGATATTGACCTCCCAATTTCTAATTGCCCTAGGGCTTGAGGTTTTTCTCAAAGAGTTGTTTTCCTCCAGACACGAGGAGGCCACAAGAGGAGGTTTAATAAAATTTTAATTTATAGGTATTACTAACATATATTCGTACTTGGTATTTTATTACTGTTTTTAAATTTTCTACAATATTGTATTAATAGTATATTAGCGAGTGCTAGCTCTATTCTATCATTGTATAACTTTGACGTAGGCATAAATTGTGTTGCCTAGCTTTGTCAATTTTATGTATTTCAATATATATGCTTTATTATGTTAATTAAATTGTTTTTATGGCATTTTTCAAAAGTAAATGCCCATTTACGACAACTTCAGTCTTGTTAAATTATTGACAAACAAGCTACACTCCGCCCATCAGTGATCCTTTAAGGGCCCCTTGCTATAATGTACCATATGCCTACTACGTTACTTTTACTAATGATTGAATATAGCCCTCTTTTCTGTGCACTAATATTTATTCCCAGTGCGATTTCTGACTACTGTGATCATGCCCCATGTAAAGGCCATGACAGTCTTTATAATACGTATTACGCACACGATTCACAATACACAAGCAATGTGACCTATGTTTAGTATAAAAGGCAATCTTCATAACTTCTCAGCTTTGAAGAAACTTACCCACCATGAAACAGTTATAATTACTGTATTTAACAAGTTATTATACTTTAAACATATCAACTTGATCTCCTGTGCAGAACAAACAGAATACACTTAGTGTATGTTGGTTTTTGTGTATTCATTTTAACACCATACAAGCAATTCCCCAGCCTGATAAGCATGTTGTCAAAAAGAGAGCAATATTAAATTCTCTAGAGAGGAAAACAAACATATGGCAGTAAAAGGATTTATAATAGAAAAAAATGCAAATATATAATTTATCCATGTCAATTTTAAAATTCATTAAAGTTTTATAGAAGTTTAATATTTGGATTGGATGTTTGCATATACACATGGCCATTATGGTGGGCCTGGAATGCTTGGTTAACCAGCGAGGCAATCTAATGCTGTGTATGTGTTAAGCTAACGGAACAATTTATTTTAAAAACTTGCAGCTATTTAAACGTGACATACCGTACAAGATTTCTTCTATTTATAAAAATGAATTATATTAATTATGTAGAAAAAATAATGTGAGATTACATCTAACATCTAACAACTTTAATATCAAATGTATACATTCTAATAAGTATATATATTTAATAATTCTAAGGTCTCCATGTCAATGTTATTCTTAAGGTTCAGTCATTATAAATTGCTTCCAGCTGCCATTTATAAAAATGTTAAACAGTGACGATTTGCATTGATTGTTTTTATGGTAACTAGGGCAGACAGATCCACAATGATACACAAATGTATCACACGTGGCCCAGACAACTGTAACACAGTACACATGCACCCACCCCTCACCTTAATGAATAACAAAACTTCTCACTATACAGATCAGAAATTAATCTTTGAAAGCTCATTTAGCATAGAATGTATCATCTGGTTTGGCCCAAGACTTATAACAATTTGATTTGTGTTTAAAAACAAAAACTTTAAGTTAAAATATTTTAATCTTATGATTCACTATCATATTAAGTTTGAAATCTTTGTGGTACATAAGCCTCTATCTCAAAATGATTTTCCAGACCTGAGTTACAGCAGCAAAACTTCTATTAAGATTCACTGCTTTTGCTGAAATTTTACTGACACTGGACAAAAGAATACTACATCTACTGTTATTGTCAAGATAATCATCTTATTTCACTTTTAATAGTCACAAGGTCCAAACACATCAAAAGAGAATATGATTTTCTCCACTTTTTATTCTTAAAAATATCTATGTTGGTATACAAACCTATGAAATGTTCTTAACTAATACTATACATTTTTTGTTGCACAAGTAAATACTTGTAACATACTGTAATATTAAGTTTAATTAACATGTAAGGGGAAGTAACACATAAAAATTAATTGCATTATAGAATGATAATCCCAATCAAATAGTTCACTCCTATCAAACTGTGCTTGTAAACTAAAAAAAAAATGTTTGGACCTCCACTTTCAAAGGCCTTGCCTTAAGGAAAACATAATTTGAAATTCTGAATGAGACTGTTTTTTACCTATTAAATACGTATTGTCTGTATTCAGTTCTTCTCAGTTTATACAAAGGTGAGTACCCCCATTCCGGAGCCAAATATATTCACTCTTCAATAATCTGAAAGTAAACAAACATGAATGCCAGTTAAGAATCAATATAGGTTACAGAATTTGAAGAAAAGTTGGTAAAACACAAAGTGAAACAGATTCTGTAGATTATATGCATTATGTTATATATATATATCACTAACTTAATCTACATTAATTAGAGATAATAAAATTATTATCACGCAAAATTCAAATTGAAAAAAAAAATAAAGACATTGATCATTGTGAGCTTGAAATGTTATTTCAGTCATAGAATTTGTTTGAATGTTGAATAGAAATTTAGACTAGTTTTTCTTCTTTACGTAATAAATTTAGAACATTTTAATGCATACAGTTGAGTTTTTTTTTTTATTTTTTTATTTTTTTTTTTTATTTTTTCTATCTTTAATACTTTAGTCATAACAAGACATATATCACTCTGTGTGTATATATAAATTTCATAGATCAATATAATTTCACCCAATGCAAGTGTCAATTTTTCAATACAGTAAAACAAAACATACACAGTCAACAAACTTATTAGTTAACTACAATTAAACCACCTTCCCAATAATCTGTACATCAGTTGCTAAAGATGTTTGACTCAAATTTTAATATCTCTTTTATCACTAACGCAGCAAGGCTTTCAGCCTCCCTCTACAAATTCACCACAGGTAATGTGTATTTACATGTAGATCAGATAAGTTGACTTATGTGTGAACAGGTAAAAACATCACTTTCTTGGCTCAGTAACACAGCTGTAACTGTTAACAAGTGAATTATTCATAATCACTTTACCTTTGAAGAACTTCTTAGTGGCAAACTGAAACCAGGTATGAAATATAACTGGTGTTGTTCACATTAATATCCTAACAGTGAATGTGCCCTCACATCAGAGAAAACAAGCCATTGTCCCAAGAGTGTATGTAACTTGGTAAGTGATGGCAATAGCTTTACTTGCAGTATTATAGTAGCATAAAAGATTCATACATGACCATTGATTGTCTAACAATTACATTAAAATAACACTATAAGGAAGTGTTTCAAAGTCTGTGTGTGCACAATTTTGATTTACTCCCACTTATCAAAGGTTGTGAAGAGATGTGGAACATCATTGGCCTAGATCATCACTTGCTTCCTGTTGCACTAATTAAACTGCAAATTTCACTGCAGAGACAATTATGTGTGAAACAGTTTAGGCAATGTCAATTCTTTGTAACACAAATTGTGTGAAAGAGTTAGAACTAACCAATTAAAATGCAACTCTCACCTGTTTCTAATTTGGTGAAAATCTAAATTTATTGAAGTCATTTATTCACAACTAAATTCACCATAACTACTAAACTTTAAATTATAAGTAGATGAATTATCACATTTAATGTTTTCCAATGATACCAGCTGAATATCAATTTATATAACTCACTCTGCTATATAAGACATGTAATAGTTGAATGTATTACTATATATAGAATGACAAGATATATAGATTATGTACCACTTACTAGGAAGGTAATAACTAGGACTCATATATGGAGAGTAAATGACTATTTATTTTTGAGAGGACTAAGTGGTT
>JAUMGZ010130654.1:0-17161 GCA_032359645.1 Pododesmus macrochisma
AAAGACAGAACTATCTACATTCTTACCCTGACAACGTTTCCATAAAGACAGAACTATCTACATTCTTACCCTGACAACGTTTCCATAAAGACAGAACTATCTACATTCTTACCCTGACAACGTTTCCATAAAGACAGAACTATCTACATTCTTACCCTGACAACGTTTCCATAAAGACAGAACTATCTACATTCTTACCCTGACAATGTTTCCATAGAGACAGAACTATCTACATTCTTACCCTGACAACGTTTCCATAGAGACAGAACAGGTTGAAGAGTCGTTCACAGTTGATCTTCTCCATGTTAAGACCATAGACCATGAGAACAGCTCCCTGTTGCATAGTGCCTGGCTGTGGACCGCCACCCATACCACTGTCATATCCTTGGTTCATAGGTGGACGTCCATAACCTCCACGAGGTTCATGTTGGGCCTGTAAGACAAATTCAAGCTTTTAAACCATTTTTTTTTGTATAATGGAATATATTTATCTTTTTAACAGACAATATTTTGTAAAATTGGTTTGTACTTCTTTTGTTATCATTTTTAGCAGTATTTATGGAAAAGTTTATGACAGATGGGATTTTTTTGGGGACTTTTAGTTCAGATGACCAAAATGGATCCACCTAATAATTTCTTAATATCAATAGTCATTTTCAGATGCCTTAATTACAGTCCAATTGAAAAAGCGAAAGAGAGTCAAGATAAGTTTAGTTTACTCATATGTGTTTGTTTATTTAAGACTATCAATTCTTTGTCTTATAGTGACTGTGAACACTACTGTCAAAATCTATAAGCAACATTAGGGAGATTTACAGCAACTGAAAAGATTTTTTGACAAACAACTTACAGGCTTATGTCCTCCAAAGCCTCTGTCGTGGGGCACATCATACCCTCCAGCTCCGCGAGGAGGACCATAACCTCCATAGCTACTTCCCTGGTCATACATATCATATCCTCCGCTCATGCTCTGATCTGTAAAGGGAAATCAAATACAGAAAATGTAAAGGGCAATGACTCCTGTGTTTAAAATAAATAAAGGGAAATAACTCTTTATGTAAGGGAATATTAAGTTGAGAGCAACTACAGAGTATGGAAAAGATTCAAAAAGAACTTGAGTGCAAGTTGTAAAGGGATTTTGCTCTGATAACAAGTTATGGTTTAATTAATCAAGGACAATTTTTTTTCTGTTCAAATTTAAACAATTTCAATTTACCTGTAATGAAAATTGCTAAGATAAAACAATACAGATTTTAAATTTTTTTGTTAGGATGAAGTGATAATAAATATAGTACTCACCATAGCCTCCACCCATTCCATGAGATTGCTCTGTAAATAACATAAACACAGTATAGTATTAGTATATTTAGTAACTCACTCAATCTCAGCAACAACTCCTATAATATAATGATATTATCATATTAGAGCCAATGATAACTGTTCTCATTGATACAGTAGCTTTGTGTGTATTTGTCACCTTTATTTTTAACAATAACCCCATCCTTACCTTGACCAGCGTAGAGCTGTGGTGCACGTCCATAGGTTGGAGCAGCGAGAAGTGGAGCACTCCTGGTTGGAGGAGCATTCATCTCCTTACCTACAATACAACACACAATGATAATCTTGTGAAAGAATATGTGAAGTTGGAGATGACATTTTGTAACATACATATCTGTTATATCAGGAATTTAAGCTAGGGGTAAAATTCTGTTGCTTTTTTAAAGATACAAACAACTTCATTTGTAACATATTTCATTGTTTTGTATACCCAACAACTATATAAGTAACTATTTTAATTGGAGGTAAAAATCAATCATACAGAACTTATGCATAGACTACAAATAAATTATGGATTTGTTCAAGATACTCGATTTGTTCTTACATTAAACATGCAGTAATATAATATCAATATTACATACAATTGAAATGTAGTACAAAGAGTATAAAACATTCATTTTATTAAACTTTACATAAACTTTTATATCCATAACATTTTTTAAACACTCACCATGACCTTTATTATTATCCAGAAGTATATGACATTTGCCTTACAAGTGTCACAACTTATATTGATATATACATATACATTTGTCCATCTTACAAGTGTCACAACTTATATTGATATATACATATACATTTGTCCATCTTACAAGTGTCATAACTTATATTGATATATACATATATTTCTAACAGAGTAATGTTTGACAAAGTCAAAGGAACACTGCAATATTGTCTTTAAAACCAGGCTTGACATATAAAACCCTTTTCAAGATTCAAAGTAAAGTTTATGTATCTGAGATACACACACACACAGGCACACACATGCATATGTTCAGCCTGAATCTCCAACCCTTTCAGCTAAAACCCACAACCATTTTACAAAATTTAATGTAACGTAATCAGAAACCTGACCCATGTTCCTTTATCTCTTCTTAATTAATTAAGAATTAATGCATGAATTAACTCCCCTTTGTCATAAAAACCATAAAACCCTATATAAAAATAATAACAAGCCAGTCTCCTTCAAACAATGTGCACACAATTAACATACATCACTTCCTAAAGCATTATTTTAAATGTAAACTCTACATAGAAAGTCATAACATTATTATAATGTGAAATCTTGACACTCATTACACATGGCAGTGCATTACATTTCTGTCAATATATGTTTACAAGACAAGACTTAAAACTCTCTTTTAGAGACTCTTATAAGAAAAACATTTAAAACTGTCTTTATACACAATTTGTCACAAATACTCATCAATGACAGTTACAGATTAGACACAATTTATATCTACCCTATATATGTAGGGAAAATACATGCAAGAAAACTTAACAAATACTTAAATCAATCATAGTATCATCTTACAAAGTGAAAAAACAACAACTATCATAAGTCAATAACATCACGTGTCTTTTAACATTATTTCCGATTCTGAAGCAGAAATTTATATGTTAACCATTAGTATGGAAATGAAAGACAACATTATTTCACCAGCACATAAATATATCTGCTATAACAGATATTAAGACTCTTTCATATTAATGCCTCCAAAATAAATAAATGGTGCCCAAAGGCAGAAATTTGCACATTAAATAATAATAAAGCATTAAAACCACAATGCTATCTGGTCATGTTTCTTAAACATTTACATATGACATGCCATCTATACAGCTGCAAGAATAGCTCTGGGTCAAATTATATGTTGTAAAAGTAGATGCAACATCTGTGTTTTCCAAAATTATGATTATTGCATCATTTTTTAATTATTTTCTTTCTTTTTCAATCCCAAATATGTTTATAGACTCGGGTTCAAAAAAAAGATCCTCAAATCATCAGTCAAAATTTGCAGTGATTTAATTTGAAGAACACAATTAAAGAAGAACTGGATATATTTTATTATTGGACACAGGCAGTAATCAGTACCAGAGATACTCTTGCATATGTTTGCAGGGTTTGTCTGTCACAGTAATAATCTACATGAATATCAGCCCAAGAAGAGTGACAAACCATTTCCCATTACAGGCCTCTCCCAAACTAGTCGTAAACAGGAAGCAAAATTAAACCTAAAAATCCTGTATCGTATCAAATGTAATCCATACCAGACATCAGCTTCATCATCGACAGTTTATATAAGACCACATGTCTATCCTGTTCTCATGAGTCTTCTAGTATCGGCAACACCGATCAGAGCTTACAGACATCTGTTCTCATGAGCTACGGCGTCTAGTATCGGGCACACCGATCAGAGCTTACAAACGTTTAATGTGCCACAATTATTGGACGTCTCTTGCACTCCCAACGCTCTGTCAATAATAAGTGACAAGAATAAATATAAACAGTTCACAATATTGTTGTGTTTAGGCTGTAAAATGTTCCCTGTCCCATGTGCTCGGTTTGAGTGTGCTCAGAGATATTATATTCAGCATTTACTCTATATTATTCTTGTTATCACAATCTTCTTCATGTTGTTGCTTTTTGTTGTTTTTTAAAGTTTATTTTGAAGTTCTTGAGTTAAAAGTTCGAGTTTGAATTATCCAGTCTTTGTGAATGAGCTCAACGGTCACATGTTATCACAATGCAGCGTAATATTTGAGTTCACAACCCGTGATGTTGGGTCTTTTCGTGTAGGTAGTTGTTTCTTTGATAAGTTTTATCCAGTGTCTTGTGAGAAAGTTGGTTCACTGTATATCAATTTTAACAGTCACTTGTGATCACAATGTTATTGCAGCAATGGTACCGAGTTCTGTAGTTGTTGTTTGGTGTAGGTAGTTTTGGTGATTGTAGATGTTGTAGATGCTGTAGATGCTGTAGATGCTGTAGATGAAGTGATGTTGTATAATATCCAGTGTGTTATATCACATGTCTGTATGCTGTATCCAGTGTGTGTCTTTAAACTTGAATGTCCATTTGTAGTTGCTGCATTTTGATTGTTTTTGCATTGTTAATATAATAATATTAACAATATCCACAATATTGTATTCCCTTCTTGTTAACTTTCACAATGTGTTAATGTTTTTTGTGTATAATCCTTGTATTGTCACATTTTTTTTGAAGGAATTATTCACACTGCTGTTATGAATTCCGGCACATTAACTTGCAAGGGCAAGCAAATTAAAGTTCCATTTGAGGTTAAATCAAACATTTAAACTCACTGGAAATCCATGTATTAAGTTTGAAAGACAGACGTACATATATCATATTTGTAAATCAATTGTACATGTTATGGACATATCCTTCATTAGATAGGGCAGTTTTGTTTAAACTTATGTTTCAATCATGAATGACAAATGTATATGGTTAATACAAAAATGTATATATTTTCACAGTGTTCTATCAAAGTGTAATAATAAATTAATGTATTATATTGATAAAGTCAAAAATTTATTCAAATCAGTCCTGGTTATCATTATTACTTTCTTAGTTAAAGTCTACCCACTCAGTTTAGTCTACCCACTCAGTTTAGTCTACCCCTCAGTTTAGTCTACCCACTCAGTTAAGTCTACCCCCTCAGTTTAGTCTACCCACTCAGTTTAGTCTACCCACTCAGTTTAGTCTCCCCCCTCAGTTTAGTCTACCCACTTAGTTTAGTCTACCCACTCAGTTAAGTCTACCCCCTCAGTTTAGTCTACCCACTCAGTTTAGTCTACCCACTTAGTTTAGTCTACCCACTTAGTTTAGTCTACCCCTCAGTTTAGTCTACCCACTCAGTTAAGTCTACCCCCTCAGTTTAGTCTACCCCCTCAGTTTAGTCTACCCATTCAGTTTAGTCTTCCCACTCCGTTAAGACACCCCACTCAGTTTAGTTTTCCCATTCAGTTTAGTCTTTCCACTCAGTTTAGACTACCCACTCAGTTTAGTCTTCACCCTCAATTCAGTATACCCCCTCAGTTTAGTCTACCCCCTCAGTTTAGTCTACCCACTCAGTTTAGTCTACCCCTCAGTTTAGTCTTACCCATTCAGTTTAGACTACCCACTCAGTCTAGTCTACCCACTCAGTTTAGACTACCCACTTATTTTAGTCTACCCCTCAGTTTAGTCTACCCCACAGTTTAGTCTACCCACTCAGTTTAGTCTACTCACTCAGTTTAGTTTACCCACTCCTATTGTCTATAATGAGCCAACCGATACAAAAACGCGAAGCAAATAATATTGAAGTTTGAAATTAAAAGGCAAATACTACCAATTTTTTTTTAAAGTAAAAATAATCACCAATATTCCTGAACTCATTTTTGCATTTTTCCTTTAAATTGTTATTATTGAACAGATGCTTGTTTGTATATAAAACAGAGGATGCATTCATTAACCTTTGTGGAAATTGGTCCAGTCATTTTGGAGAAGTTGAAAAATTGAAAAGATAACAATATTTGCTTTAATGTAAACGAAAACTGCCCCCAAAACATGTAACCTATTAAAATTTTGAACCCAATATCAGTTCATAACAAACATGGTTCTTCAAACTGAGTGAGGTTACAACATATGCAAGCATTAACCTCCCTGTCTAATGATCAAATATGCTACTTGTGAAATTTTGTCGAGTTTCCTATTTTTGATTTGGCTAGTGACACACCCTAATAGAAAAGCCCAATCCAAAGGATATTTCCCAATAAATTTGTTTAAATTGGTTCAGTGGTTTTGGAGGTTGAAAATGCAAGCATTAATCTCAAAATTGATTTGAATAAAATTAGAAATGATGGCCCCCTCCTTATCTTGCATGTGACACTCCCATGGGCCCAGTCCTATCTTTTGAAAATCTCTGAATCCCTTTCCACAAATATGCTGCAAATCAAATTTAGTAATTGGTTCTATTCTTTTGAAGAGGTTGACTATGTGAAGATTTAACATATTTGCTACATAGCCTAAATCAAATTTCATTCCCCATGCTCAAAGGTTACTAAATGAAGTATTGCTATAGACCTTCTACTATATAAGATTTCTGAAATTTTGTCAAATTTTCTTCCTTTTAGTGCCATTCATCATTTTTAACAATACTGCATTCCCATTCCCCAAGGATGCTTCCTACCAAGTTTTGTTGAAATTGGTCAAATGATTTTGGAGACGTTGAATAATGAAAATTAATGTTGGACAGCATTTTCTTTTGGAAAAATTCTCCTTTGGAGCTTCAGTCCAGATAGACTAAAATTGTATATTTTATAGATATAAAATACATAAAAGAAAGATAACTCTTTCCTAGGTATACATAGCTAAAGTGAAATTAGGAAACAATTTATTCACATATTTGTATAATTCCTCTATAAAATATGTGTAATTTAACAATTTTGCATCTGGCATTGAAGGTCATCTGCAGAAATTATCTTTGAAAGTGGAGAGTTTGGCAATGAGTTTATGTATGCATTGGTTCACTCTAACATACTACAAGCAGGAGGAAAAATAAATGTTGAATTTAGAAGAAAGCTACTAATTATTCCCAATATTTTCAAAAATAATAATCTGAGAACCACACCCTATTTTACATGCACAATCAACTAAACATATCACAAATGGAATTCCATCTGAAGTAGAGCAGTAATAAAACTAACATTTAAGTTTGTAAACACATGAAAATATAGCCCTATCATCTATACAAGACTTTTGTGTAAAATGTATTAATTTTTGTGTGTATTTGGATGTATTGTTTTGTCTTTCAAACTTATGCATGGATTTCTATGTGTATAGTTTGTTCAAGTGACTGCCATTGTTAACAATTGTACAATGTTGTAATGTCTTGCAAGTATTTCCAACTGTACGTAATAAATGCAATGTTTCCTGTTTCCCCTCTGTATTGACTGTTGTGGAAAACATTATAATGACTGTGATTCAAATCTTCTGAGTCTTGTGGAAGCTTGTTCTTGGTTTCTTGTTGCTATTGGTTCCAGTGAGGTCTTGTTCTTGGCTTGAAAGTGAAAGTAGCGCTTGTTCTTGGAATGGCTTGAATGAAGTCGTGTTGAGTTAATTTGCATGAAAAATGTAAAATATAAATGTTTACATATATCTGTACTGTTGATAAAATACTAACAGTGCATTAAGGTGAAACTTTTCTGTTTATGGAGGCCCATTGAGGTTTACTAAAGCATTATGGGTGAGTCTATAACAGACAAATATCACTATATACTGATACAACCAGAGAATGTTAAACACATCATACAAAAAATAAAAAAAATAAAATTTAAAACAAAAATTGACTTCAATGAAAGATACCAAATATGTAAACACAATTAAATGAAGTAGAATCTCTTTCAACAGATAATCTTTAACTCTGCTTATTAGAATTACAAATTAAATCAGATACCATAGAAGTTTTTTTTTTACAGAAATGCTTCCTCTGAATGGGCCTCGTACAGTTTTTGTGACAAATGTGTTATACTAAGAAACTATACAGTCATACATATCTGAAGTGAGAAATTGAATGATAACATGTAATGTAAAATGCATGTCAAATGTAACTTGGTTAGTTATAAAATGACTCCAAGTTAGTTTTATGTACATGTAATATCTGTACATAACCTGTGGTATAAGAAATGTACATTATAAATTGACTGTCATGTTTAACTGTATAAAAAGCATGCAGATTTTTAATGTATGTAAACAAATGTAAAATAACAAGGTAGATGCCCCACAGATACTGTAGCTGTAAGCTAGTGTCTACGACAGGTAAAGGCAATGTGTATATACAATGTACATATATAAAATCATGTCAACATATATAGCATATTTCATGATAAAGTCATAAGTACCTCTAGATATGTACTTAACATAATAACAAGGATATGTCATATGATGTAATACATGGTGGTTTTTTTCTTCTTCAATTTTCTAGTATAATAGGCAACTCATGATATATATCATATTACGTAAAACATGTTGTTTAATTAATTTTGGAGTATAACAGTTGCAGGCAACACATGAAGTAATATAAACATGTTTACTTTACAAGTAGTAATTTTACAAGTTGATTGCCTTTGTGATTTGTGTGTTCAATAACAAAGTTAAATGTATACCTGTGTATGTAACAAGAATATAATTATGCACAATGTTTAGTACTGTTGGAGAAATTAAAGTGTAAAAATAACATCTCCCACATATCCTTCAGCTAGCCTTTACATTGTAACATTCAAATTTACTACCAGCATGTGCATTAGGTAATATATGAAATATTGATAAAATGTGGAGACAAAAGAGGCAACATTCCCTCATAGCAGCTTCCTAAGCCAGTAACATTTTATTGCATGTAATATTATTAGAATTTAAATGCCCCTATCATACAGAGGTGTAATACATTATGATGCAACACCAAACTGCAGGGTTAAGACTATTATACATGTATGTATTGTAAACCATGGTAAGAAGAAACAGTATCACATTTAGTAAGGTATATACACCAGGTTGAAACATTGGCTATAAAAATAAATTATATAGGTGTATTGTAAGTCCAAATGTGAAAACTTGTACAACTTACTTGTAACTTAATTCATAAAAGTGCAAACTGTCTTGTGTGTGAGAATGTTTGTTTGTTTTATTGGGGGTTAAAGTCCCTTCAACTCATGCGACTGGTGACTGCTTGTAACATGGCAATTTGATAATGCCTGAAATATCACGCTGCAGACACATTGACGAGATACTTCAGAGAGACATTTTATCCTGACACAGAGTCAACCAGTCCTTCTTCTACCCAGAAATGCTGAGCGCTTAGCAGGGAGCAAGAAGATTGCCTAATATTAATGTCTTAGGTTTTGATGTTTGATTGAGGTGATATTTATACAATGTAGAAGTATATTAGGTTCCCCAATCAGGTTTTATCTAACAAGAGTTCAGTGAGAATTTCAATCAAGTTTTATCTAACAAGAGTTCAGAGATTCTCACAAGTTGTGATGCCCCTTTCTCCTACAATTTTTTTGTCTGCAAAAATAAAGCCATTTTATATTATGATTCATATATTGAGGAAGATGTCTGCATATGAATATGTGACAAATAAGCATGAATTCTTTAATGTGCCAGAGACACAGGACCGCCATTTTCGAGTCCCCTTTCCACATATGATCATGATAGGAGCTGCCTCCTGAATCCCAACCTCTCGCATCCGAGAGATTAGAAATCCTGTGTGCTGTAACCATTATATCCCAAAAGCCTTATTCTATCAACGGCTCAGTGGTTACTCATCAATGTTGTGTAAAAATACATTCTCCCTTCATACTCTATACATAGCCAACACATGTTACTTAATTGTCCTATATTGATGATGCTTTAGTTTGTTGTTGTCTTCCAAGTTTCATGTTTATTAAAAAAAAGTACATACACAGCTATCAAATTTTAACAACATATGTCGCTAAAAGTGCCTTGGTCGATGTAAACATTTAAACATTCTAAAGAGTTCATACAGCAAAAACCCATACTAAATTGTGCAACAAGTTGCTTGTCAAGGCTGTTAATTACCTAGAAATTAGATCTGTGTATATTTGTACATTGCTATCGTCCAAGTATGTATTGATTAACCAGGTACGGTGTGTTTTGTTGTTGGTAACATCTGTTGGACATTAAGGACTGCTATAATTATGTGTAAGTTGCTTAAAAAATGATCAACTCTTGTCAAACAAGTATCTTTAACATGAATTCATGATAATAAACTACCAAGTTATTAAATAGAGTTTGCTTTTATTACGGCACAATGACCTTTCAGCTTTCACCCTTCACTTCTCATTGCTGCTATAAACAGTACATAGAGGTCAGTTCTAATGCGCTGTATGAGAGGAAATACGATTCACAAGACATGCTGATAAATATACTACTGGTAACATTATGTGAACTCTTAAGTTTCTGCAAATAAGTTACAAGTCACATTATTTGTGGAGGAAGCCAAATTATTGTTTACATTTCAATATTAGCTTGATGGCCTTGTACTCTGAATGAACTGACAATTTACATATTGTATTGCTCCAACATCAATTATTTTATTTTTCAAATATCCTTCCTTTACTTTTCGTTAATGTAACATCTTGTTTTCTAATTATATGAAACCACAAACTACAAACCCTACAATAAATAGATAAATGTAGGAATGTTTAAGGTCACTAACATGGTCATCTTTCAAAGTACATTGAACTTAAATATGTAACTATTTTAATTTTCTGTACCTGAATTTTGTTTTTTTTACGCTCTCTTTATGCGATTATCTCTATTTTATATTAATTAGGCTAAGGGAATTTTTTTTAAAGTACATATCAAAAAAGTTTTTCAGACAAGATCTATATCTGCCTTTTTAAGTAAAACAAAAGATTTGCCTATGTACCATAATTTTATTTACAGCAGTTAGTGAAAACATTCACACTTGTTTTAGACTTATGATAATTAAGTCACAAAAACCTTACTTTCAGTAAACACTAACATTGAGACAAACATTAATATAAAGACTTTATAACTTATCTTTCTTCAAGATTCATCAGCAACTCATTAGGTCTTCATATATTCTTATGTTTGAACAAAACAAAATGTAGTATTGAGATCATTGGATAGGATATGCATCAACAGTTCTGTTTTTTCCTGCCCCACCAAAATGAAGTCACACCCCGGCAAACCCAAATTCCTTTGAATTGACAGGTTTATTGTGATATGTTGTACAGTTGTTTACAGACTATAAATGTCTCTTGGAAATTTTGTTTTTTGTTCAATGCATCATCTTGTTTTTAACAGAGAAGAAAGTTTAACTTGTTTTCTTTTGGCTCAATTTATCTTAAATTGTTCAAAGTGAGCCTCTTTTTAAAAGTAACTTCATAAACTAGTATTATTCATGAAAGTAAATGTAGATGAAATGACTAAAATGAACAGATTTGTGCTGACATAACTAAGATGGCAGATACTTTAAATTAGATTTGGTCTTTTTCTGTAATTGTATATTTCTATCATTATCTGTGTTAAATCTAATCAATATGCTGTCAAAGCATCACTTTCATCTCATTATAATATCAATTTAATTTCGTGCTTTATGTTTGTAACAGCTTGATGCAAGAGGAGATACATCAGACATTGCAATGCCTAGAAATCAGGCCACTTCTTTGAACTGATGGGTTTGTAATGAATTGATGTGTTGCTACAAGGACTATAGATGTTTCATAGAAAATTCTTCTTCTGTGCAATGTAACATCTTGTTTTCATCAAAGAAGAAAGGGTCACTAGTTTCCCCTTTGGCTTATTAAGTAAATGTTTACAGAAATGTTGCTTTTATCAAAAGGAAAGTGTCACTTTTAATTTCCCTTTCGGCTTGATTTGTCTTTTATCATAAAAATTCAAAGAAGTTTTTTTCAATGTGCTATTTCCTTGTAACATGTTGTCGAGTAATTTTCAGGACTAATGATGCATGGGATGAAAACAGAAAGGTAAAATAGTAATCAATCATAATACTCTTACAAACAACAACTGTCAATCTAAGTGTCCAAAAGTATTCTATAAGATTCAGAGAATGTAGAAAACTTGATGTCAACAGTTCCATGGACTATTTGAAGGGTAATAGATAATAGTGCATGCAATAGCTTCTTCAAAAAAACCAAATATAAACTTTCATTCTTAGTGACCCAGTTTTCTTCCAATCTGAAAGGTGTGTAAGACTTTGAAAACAAAGATACTTAAGCACCAAGAGATGCAGACTGTCCTTTGCATAAGAATTATTTCCTTTAAAAACAGTAATTTGGGTATAAAAAAGTTGCTTAAATTATGTTTGCTTTTTTATTACAGGCACAAAGGAATGTAAAAGAAAGTTTTCATATTTAAATATACAAAATTTTAAAATTAATAATTCTTATATTGATGTTATATTTGAGGAAAGCTTTTATTCACCAGTACTGGGACAGTAACTGTATAAACAAATGTCAGTTGTCATGGCTAAGGTTGCCAAGGTGTAAGTGCACATTCGTATTGCATAATTTTCAAGTCAAATCCGTACAAAATATGGACAATCCGTGGATATAAACAGGTGTCCTTTGCATTTTCCTTGTTAATTGGATGCTTGTACAATAGAGGTTCTAGTTTTAGCCAGGCATAGGTTGTCATAGTTTTTCAAATATAAGATAATTGGTGGGCTTGTTTTCATAATTCATTATTGATGTGTTTGCTGCCTTAGTTTCAATGTTTAGGTTTTCTATTTCTTTCATAGTTCCCTAATAATGGTCCATTGGTTGTCACAGATACTATTGCATTCTGTGTTTGTTGCCATATTTACCCAGTGTAGGTGGTTTTTTGTTGTCAAAGTTACCATAGTAATGGTATTTTGATTCAATAGTTACTTTTGTACTTTGTATGTGTGTTGCCATAGTTACCTAGGTTAGGGTTTGTGTAGTCCCAACTGTATTCTGGATCATTGCGTACAACATTCAATTTCGTGGGCTGTAAATAAAAGCAAAACAGATAAAATTATTTAACCCTTCATATTTAATTTACTGTGATTAATTGCAATTCTAGTGTAGTAAAAGCACATAGATATAAAGGTCTTCACATTTTATCTGTTGTAAATTTTAATTTCTCTCTTTGTCTTTATATACCATTGATCTGTCTAGATATGTAAGTCATTCAGGTTTTCTTTAAGTGTTTAAAATCTGTTGATAAACGAGACAACATTAAACTTAGAAATTAATAATACAGCAGATAAAATGTTGTCTCTCTTGAAAAGAAGCAATAAAAGCAAAATTCAGAAATATTTCTGAAGAATATTATGAAATGCTATATGTTAAGGTTAATTATTTGTTTTGTTGTTATAGTAACAGGCCCAAGCATAAAGACGTTTTACTTATCTTCCATTGTGTTCTCTTTAGACTAACCTTTGCATACTCTATTTTGAGAGTACAACATCCTGAGTAGACATCCGCTCCTTGGAGGGCGTTTTTAGCTGCAGTGGCGTTTGCAGTGTTGTCAAATGTACACTGTCGTTAAGGAAGTAAATAAACAGAATGCCACATTCTTATTCTGACTTAATAGTTTGTATGAGTGTATATTGCAGCACAACATCTTTCAGTCATTTTACATGCTGTAAAACCTTGTTTTTTCATATATTTTCTTCATAATTTATTCTAAATTTCTAAGTCAGTTAAATTTTTTTTTTAGCATAATGCCCGACTCATGATTGCCAAGTGTGCAATATCTAAACACTGTAAGAGTTTGTATGCAGCTGATTTGGTAATAAAACACATGTCTTACTTGTATTGTCAGAAATGAAGGAAAAAAATGATCCCATTACTTCAGGATTTTCAAGGAGTAAAAAGAACTGTAAGTATTTGGAAATATACAAAACAAGTGATATGTAACTAGAGAATGTTTGTACAACATGCACATGCCTAACAAAGTGAAAGTCGTAGCAACGGTAAAGATTTTATTTAAGATTCTAAGTTGAAAATCTTGATCACAAAAGGTTGAACCCAACTAATGGTACTTTCTTGATTTTGTTTGTATAATTCTCTTAAGAGAAACATAAAAGTTTCAAGTATGTTTGACTTAAAACTTGAAATCAAAGAAGAAGAAAATCTTGGTCACAAAAGGTTGAACCCAACTAATGGTACTTTCTTGATTTTGTTTGTATTATTCTCTTAAGAGAAACATAAAAGTTTCAAGTATGTTTGACTTAAAACTTGAAATCAAAGAAGAAGAAAATCTAGGTCACGAAAGGTCAGTGTGACATACCTTTGAATTTGCATGTCAAACACTTCAAGGTGAAACCACTACAAAGTTTCAGGTCTGTGGAACTAAAACTTCCTAGTAAACGAAGTCAATCAAAAAGTCTAACCAAGGTTTAAAGTGAATGAATCAATGAAGTGAAAAATCTAAGTAACAAAAGGTCGTAGGAACCCTTCTTTGATTTTGCATAAAACAACCCTTTAAGATAAAACCACATATGAAGTTTCAAATCTGTGGGACTTAAACTTCAAAGTAAATGGAGACGATCAAAAAGTCTAACCAAAGTGTGACTGCCGAACAGATGGACGGAAAAGATGAACACTTAATGCCCTTTCTACTACGTAGAGGGGTTCTTTTATAACCAGTCATATTTAACACAAAACAATGAAAATGAATGTTCTTTATCTAAAAGGATATTCCACCATGGCCTGTACTCCGTGCTTCTTGAAGATAACAACACGCTGAACATCTCCATAAGGACTGCAGATAGTATGCATCACATCCTAAAACAAGTCAACATCACAATGTTACAGACAAACACAGCATGCAACATAAAAATTCTGGTTTATATTCAAGCTGAATTTTTTTTAAAACAACTGATCAATATTTATGGCAAGTTAAGGACACTGGATCATCAAAGCAACAACATACTAGATAAGTAATGATGTTTTTTTCTTCATGGTAATAGCTTTATCACACAAGCAGCATGTTTTCAAGGTCTGAGGAGAACATGATACAGATTGTTATAGTTACTTGGGCAAATGATAAACAAAACATACAGTATGAGAGAACCCTTGGAGTGCTTTATATTTATAGAAATAAGGCCATAATAATTAATTACTTGTTTCTAGGCCACCTCTTGTAAATTTACAAGAGAGGCATTTTTTTTTTTTTTTAGATAATAAGGCTAATATTTAAATATGATATCTTTCTAAGAAACACTATGGCCTCAGTTGTATATATCTAACTGTCATTAAAATGTGATATGAGGGGGCTTTTCAATAGACAAGGGGGCCTGAGAATAAATATTGATTTTTTTGCCCCAAGATTAATTAAGTATGAAACTACATGGTCTTACCACTGTCATTGGGTACTCTGGTTTTAGAATGGTGAACAACAGAATGTGATTTGCCAGTCGATGCTCTTCTTGTCCGCTGTCAAAGACAGAACATAAATTATTAGTCATGTTACTGTAACAGTAGTACAAGCTAAGGAGTCCATGTATTGTGCCTGCTTAAAGAAGAGTGCAATTGAAATGTAATGCATTGTAAGCCATGCTATTGTGTAAATAATTGATACATTCTATCTACCATTTACAACGATAAGACTTAAAAAATTTAAGGTAAGCTCTGCACTTTGCTACACACTAGTTTAATTTTACATATAAAAATAAATCTACTTGATCAAAATGTACCAAGATGTTAAATTATAATCATCTCCATGGCAAAGAAAAGAAGTATAACATGTACACATGGCTATTTATACATCAATTAACTGCCTGTATTTGCTCAGGTTTCCAGGATAAAAGAGGCATTTTCCCCAAAATGAAACTCCCAATTGAGAAAAAAACTACTTTATGCCTCACAATGGAATTACGTATTAATGTGCATACAATTCTGTTGATCCATATATTTGGTATAATAAGGCAAGTATAAACTTAAATTACATCAACTGAAATGCCAATTACTACAACTTCTCTTTATTATCTCTGACATTAGCACACTGAGATCCCTTCAATGAGATAAGAACAAAGCAAGAGGTCCAAGGAAAACAGATATTGTCATTTTCAAATAGGCAATTCTACACCTACTTACAATGTTGAAAACCAAAACACAGTTCCATAAGTGAGAAGTGAGCACCTGACCCATTGGAAACAACATAATTAAGACTACTTTGTTTGTTAAGAACATCTTAAAATGAAACTCAAGGATTGAAATATTATTTCATTACTGCCAGCATCCTACTGAACTAAACGGTCAGCAACTCATTATTAGTAAGCATGTTAATGAACATCTGGTGATTGCCACTGCTTACTTTGGACGCTGAATCCTCTGGCTGGTAGAAAAGTTGAACCGTGCAACCTGCCCTCTCACATAAATTGGATTGTTCTACAAAACGGTGAAAAAAAAGAACATTTAATTTTCACAATATCTTGATCACATTTTTGATAGATGATTCACTAAGTCTTGTTTAGCAGTGTCCATAGATTTTATTTCTACTTAATTTCTATTTATGTTTGCTATATACCCAAACGATTAAAAAGACTATAAAGGCACCAAATTTTGGTAACTGAATATTTTGTACATTCAAATATTCTGACAAAAGTTGAATAAGGGTTTCTGGAAGAAATGTTAAATTAACAAATGTCATATGACAAATCGCTTCAACCAATCAGTAATATTTATTACCCAGTTAGTCATTAAAGCCATTATACTTCTCTACACCTGTGACATAAGTTGTGAGTATACTAAAGGTTTACGTTAATCCCACAGCCATGCTTCAGAAATTTCTCTGTACATGTGACAAAAAAAAACCAAGAGTAATCTAAATGTCTACCTAAACCCCAAACAAACATGAGTAAGTTATTCCCCCATAACAACATCAAAGTCTGACTAATCTTACTTACTGAAGCATAGTTCACACAGTTCTTTGCATTTTCAATATCCTGAAAAAGAAGCAAAAAAAACATAATTTAAATCTAACTTAATAACACCTTCATTCTGAAATGTTGTATTGGGGCACATGGCAAGTTTTTGGGGTTAAGAAAGCAGCAGTATTTAATGGAAAATAAGTTCTTGAATAAAATTCATTCAACTTTACTAACCATTTTTTATTTCTTCTTCAAAATGCTTCATTCCATCAAATATTATATAGCTTGGAACAGACATTATATTGCTGCATATTGCAAATAGTATCAAAATAGAAAGAAGTTTTCACACAATTATTTCACTGAATATCTACAAATTACAGTCAATTTTCAAGTGTTTCGAACATAATGCATGTGTG